>QRDG01000505.1:839126-951230 GCA_012064385.1 Puccinellia tenuiflora | reverse complement strand
GTCAACATGAGTCGAAAAAAATTATTTGCTACTATGTACTTACACAGATTGGTAGGCTCGTGCATTTGGTTGGTGATTTGTACTTCGTGGAACTGCCACAGCATAGCTGCACTCGCCTCACCTCCGACTCCATCTACTAACTATATGAAAGACGGAACCTTTCTCGGCCTCTCAGCACTCGGCGACTGTAGCTAGGAACAGTAGTTACTGTAGCATGCTACAGTACTACAGTAACGCGATTTGCGCCACCCAATTTCAATCTGACAAGCAGATAAGCATCTCCGCGATACAATTGCAAAAAGGCCCCTCACAAATCCAGCGCGTGCTCCGCGGTCCACGATTATATGAAGCAGCGGACCTATTTGTAAATTGTGGATAGTCCATGACGCTCTGGAGATTCCGGCCACCCCACCACAGCCGACGGCCGGGCTCGTTGACGTTCGAAGGAGGCGGGCCGTCCTCCTCGTACCTGGCGAGCGCCCTCTCACGCCGATTGATGAAGAAGGCGTCCCAAGTTGCCGGGTACACATCGCCCTCAACATCACCAGGGTCATCTTGTCTGATCTGTCCCAAATTTCAACTGTTTGTGCTCATCCCACACACGTACACCTGGTTTGGCACACAACTGCAAAAGTTCATCAACTAATGGCCTTAGGTACACATCAATGTCATTGCCGGATTGCTTTGGGCCTTGGATGAGCACTGGCATCATAATGAACTTCTGCTTCATGCACAACCAAGGAGGAAGGTTGTAGATACATAGAGTCACAGGCCAGGTGCTGTGACTGCAGCTCTGCTCCCCAAAAGGATTCATGCCGTCTGTACTTAGACCAAACCATAAGTTCCTTGCGTCACCTGCAAAGTCCGAGAACTCTCTCTCGATTTTTCTCCACTGCAACCCATCGGCGGGGTGTCTCAACTTCCCGTCTTTTTTGCGCTCTTCTTTGTGCCATCGCAACAACCTGGCATGCTCTTTGTTTCTGAACAGACGTGTAGTGACCTTGCCTTTTAAATAGGCCAAGATCCCTGTTTTTTGTGCTAGTCCCTGGATCGAATAGCTAGCACCACAGTTCAAGATGTAATATCATGCAAATGCGTCAAATATCTATTACATCGAAGATCCAGAAAAATAGTTCATTACAAGTTGCATAGTGAACTATTTTTCTGGATCTTCGATGTAATAGATATTTGACGCATTTGCATGATATTACATCTTGAACTATGGTGCTAGCTATTCGATCCAGGGACTAGCACAAAAAACAGGGATCTTTGCCTATTTAAAAGGCAAGGTCACTACAAGACGTTTCAACCGTGGTATTATAGGAGCATACCACATAACCTTAGCAGGAACCCTCTTTCTGGGGGGCTCGTCATCACCCTCAACATCAATAGGGTCATCTTGTCTGATCTTGTACCGCAGTGCAGTGCATACCGAGCATTCATCCATATTCTCGTACTCCTCACCGCGGTAAAGGATGCAGTCATTGATGCATGCATGTATCTTCTGCACATCTAATCCTAGAGGGCAGATAGCCTTCTTTGCTTCGTACGTAGTCTCGAGATCCTTTGGAAGTTTCGGCTTCATTATTTTCAGTAACTTCTCAAATCCGTTGTCAGATAAACCAATCTCTGCCTTCCATTTCAGTAATTCCAGTGTGGTACCGAGCTTTGTGCTGCCATCTTCGCAATTTGGGTACAGCAACTTTTTGTGATCCTCTAGCATGGCCTCCAACTTCAGCTTCTCCTTTTCTGTATCACATTCTCGCTTTGCATCAGAAATGACCCGACCAAGACCATCAACGGGCTCATCTGATACCCGTTGTTCTTCACCTCCTTCTTCTTCATTGTCTTCCATCGCAGTATCACTGTATTCTTCAGGGAACATAGGATAGTTGTCATCATCCTCTTCTTCTTCATTGTCTTTCCATCATAACTCCTCTTTCTCCGTGCTTGGTCCAACAATTATAGCTGGGCATGAAACCTCTCCGAAGCAGGTGGACTTGAAGGGTTCTCGAGGAAGAGTGCTCCTTGACGTTCCGACAGTCCACACATGGACAAGGCATAAAACCATCATCTTTGTTTGCCTCAGCCATAACGAGAAATTTATGCAGGCCTGCAATAAAATCGGGACTGCGTCGGTCGCCGTATATCCATCGCTGCCGTTCATCCATCTGCATATCATATAATAAGGTTTATCAAATAACATTAGAATAACATTTTGAATAGTGAAATGACTACCGTACATCGACACATGCAATATTTGTATCAATTATAGATGAAAAGGACAAGGTTGCTAACCTCGATCGATCGGAGGAAAGAGAGTGCAGAAAGCTTAAGTGTGGCTCGGGCACCTTATATCATTTTCTGTGAACTTAAGTGTGGCTCGGGCATTTCATCGAACACCTCTAGTGCATAGCAAAGGAAAACAAACTAGCACCCACCTCTCACACCTCCTAGCAGGAAAAAAAAGAGAGGAGAAAAGCTGGCTGCTGGCTTGGTGCATATATAGGCAGGGGAGTATTAGTCCCGGTTCGTGCTATGAACCGGGACTAATGCCCCCATCCGAACCGGGACTAATGGCTCACGGTCCCCTGGCAGCTCGAACCAGGACCAATGCCGGGCATTGATCCCGGTTTGTGTCCGAACCGGGCCTAATGGCTTTGGAGCTACTTCCGAAAGACCCTTTTTCTACTAGTGGAATCACTGGCCTTTCCTCCACTGAGAACAGCGCTCCCTTCCCCGCACATCGACGAAGCCGCAGATTTTACCATTCTCCTCCAATCCTCACTCTGACTCTATCCCTACGATGCGCAGCTCTGCTTATTCCTCTCTGTTCCCTGCCTTTGCTTGTTGCGCTACTAACAAATCCCAGCATTCGGCACCGCGGCTCCCAAATTGCCGACCGGACCAGAAGAGTTGGAGACCACTGCCAGTGCGAGTCGGGGTTGAAGAAGGTAGCGCGTTCGCCAGCACCCTCCACTCTGGCCACGGTCGCTCCTTCCCCGGCGGCTGAGGAGAGAAATCACCTGATCCCACTTCCGGAGCAGGCCGCGGCAGGCCGGCGGCCTGAGATCGGCTACGGTGGTCTGAGCTTGTGGTGCTTGTGGCGACAACGGCGAGCTCCTGACTACGACCTCGATCTAGGCCTCGATTAGGGCCGTGGCAACATGGACGACTACCTCTCGACGCTCTTCTCAAAACAGGTCAGGTTCTGATCAATCCCCGCGTGGCGCTTCTCTCGTTATGATGAGTGTGTGCTTGATCAAGGAGATCCTGACTAATTCTTGTCTGGGACTATTTTTGTGAAGCACTGATGACAGTATCCGTTGGTGATGTTTTCCTTTAAAAATTGTCAAATGAACTTGATCTATCAAGAGCAGAGAGGGCTGGTACTGGACTTTCCCTGTCAGATTCTGAGAATATAGGATTGGATCTGAAAGCTAAGTGTTTTCGTAAACGAATTTGCACACCTTTTTTTTGCAGGCCAACGATTTTCAATTGCTCAAATCGAGGAGTTGTGTGAAAATCCTCCACAGTCTATATCAAATTACCAAATTCATGGTATTGTTGTGTTTCTTCACTATACTGATGGCCTCTCGGAGCTTATGGATTCTTTTACTAACATTAATCCCTATTCAAATAAAATACGTTCCATGTTCCTGTCAGTATTCAGGATGGCAATGTTCGACCAGCTTCAAGGTTTTCAGAAAATTTTACTCCTATCTTTTTCATATCTTCTATGATTATATATTAATGTATATTTCCTTGCCCTTTTCTGATTATCTTATAGACATACAGAGCTATGTGCCCCTTTGATTCCCTTTTATCTGAAATTGGAAAACAAATAAGCAGGGCTGACATTATTACTGAACTGGTTTATGGATGTACTGCTGATATTGCACAATGTAAAGATATACTATCACTTTTTGAGCCTCTCAATGATTTGGAAATATCGAAGTTGCTTTAGTCTGTTGTTTCCAGTACTCCTGTCTTGGTGAGGCTAATAATATCTATTCAACGTTCATTTTGTCTTTCAGCAACAGCCAAACAAGTGTCTCGTTTCAATCAACGACATGGAATATCTATGTTCTTCTGGTTTCAATTAATGAAAATTGTGAGTTCTTGTTACCTTCGCCTGCTATTTATGTTCTTTAGCGATCTAACTTATTTTCTATTGCAAATGCAGGCACCAAGAACTAACTAACCTTTACCATGAGGTTTCAATGATGAAGGGGCTTTTCGTTTACTGATGTCTATATATTCTCGGGCTTGTAAGGTATACACAAGCTTTCTAGTTTGGGGATAAATAAACTGAATTCCTGAGCGTGTAATTCATTTGTTCATGGAATCATACAGGATCTATTTCCTCTTCATGCCATCTATTTCCAATATACTTCTCTTGCTCTTCATCTACAAATGCTCTTGTTCATCCGATGAACGCTTATACAGGATTTGGATGAACATTGGAGTCTTGATGAGGATTTTGCTATAATCGCGATTTTTTGTATAGACATTTTTCTGTGGAGAAATCATTGCATAGATAATGGGTACATGTTAGTTAGTTCAAAATTTATTTTAATATTTGCTTGATCAACACGGTATTTTTTTGTTTCCCAGATCGATGGCATCATGGGTGATGACCATTTTTATTTGCTAACTGTCTAGGTTGTTGCAATGCAATTCTGGGGGATGACTGGTCATCTTAGTCTTAGCAATATCAATAGCCTCACCAGCGTAGATGTTGATGGACCTTTCATTGTAAGTTTAATATAAGCTCTCTGAAGTGTCCCTTCTCCCCCTTCACTTCAGATTTGACTATTGAATTCTAACAGGGCATTTCAGGGCATATGGATCACATCTGTTGTATGATACAGTTGTATGATACAGTTGTATGATTAATAAGTGTTCACAAAAGAGTTCAGCATCTTTGTTGCATTATTCAATTTAGCACTTCTGTGTCCTCTGAGATTAAAGCTCTATCAGTTCCGAATCTCTATGAATATTGAGATATTTTGTAAGTTCTGTATGGTTAAATCCAATGGATAATTTTCTTTTCTTTTATACAACACTATCTCTGTTACTTGATACAATCTTGATGACGGAATTGATGAGAGTGTTTCTCCCTCAACTACGCCAACAAGCACTCTTGATACCCTGAAAGGGAAATAATATATGGGATAGGTTGAGCCTCCAAGTGCAGAGTATGTAGAAGTGGAAGTTTTTTCCCCATGAGGGTGACTCGAGGGTTTAATATCGAACTCTCGGGGAATCAGTAGTGGGGATTTTATCTCCTTGTCCTTCTCTAGATTTCCTGCAAACAAAGTAGATTGCTTTGTGTCCTCAACCTCACCAAGTGGTTGTCAAGCACAAGGTGTGAGAATGATATTAAGATAATGATGAATGCAAAACAGCAAATAAATATGCAATGGTGGTAAGTTGTAATGCAAGGATGATAGTAATGATGATGGATGATATTTTTGGGTTTTTTATATGTGTATGCAATGAATAAAAGTGTTTTTGTATTTTCTGATTTTAAAATGGCTGAATGTAGAAAATGCTTAAAAGTGGTTGGAAAGTTGTTTCTTATGATTAAAACTGGACCGGGGTTCATGGCTTCACACATTCACTCTCTATTTAATATAGTGTGGCAAATAAGTAGACATATGATTAACATATGAGATTGCAAACAAGTTTAATGACATGTTACTAATTATATGGGCATCACGTCCTAACATAGAGACCTTTTGATTATTAGTCTCACTTATTGAAGGGGTCGCAGCATAGAAAACAAATTTTTTTTCCTACGCGGCAAGCGGAATAAACCCCAAGGATCTAGATATACTAGATGAAGATAGCTAAGGTGAGATCCAATCTCTTACCCTTGAAGATCAACAAACGTGTTTTGTCGGTGCAGGGGTTGGCTAGTCGATCCCCGCAACTAGACTCGTCTAGTCGCGAGGAGATGTATTATCCTCGAGATCCAATCCGATGAAGTGCAGCAATGGGCAGCACCTCCGCGGTGTCCACACGTACGGCTCGATGAAGACGTCGACTCCTTGATCCCGCAAGCGAGAGGACGTGGCCTTGATGATCTCAACAGCACGACGGTAGTGCCGGTGATGATGACGATCTCCACGAGCAGGGCTTCGCCAAGCCAAGCAAGAGGAGAGGGAGAGGAGGAGGTGGCGCAGCACCCTAGGGTTAGGGTGGTGCGGCAGCTATGGAGGTGGTGGTGATGGTGGTGCAGCCCTCCGGGGAGAGAGGGGTGCTGCTAGGGTTAGGGTGGAGGTGGAGGAGGTGGTGCGGCTTGGGGTCTTGGGGCGGCAGCCTTAGGGTGTGCCGCACCCCTCCCCACCCCTCCTTAAATAGGTGGCCGTCTAGGGTTAGGGCAGGGGCCGGCCGGCCCCCTTGCTTGCCCCCCAAGTTGGAGTCCAACTGGGACTCCTCCTTGGGCCCCTTTCCTAAAGGGGTGGACCGGCCCCTAGTCCAACTAGGACTCGGCCGGCCCCCTCTTGCCTTGGCCGGTTCGGCCCCCACATGGGCCCCATGGTGGTGCGGCCAGCCCATGTGGCGGCTGCACCCCTTTGGTCCATGTGGGTCCCATTCTAGAACCTTCTAGAATCTTTCGGAACCTTCCGGTACCCTGCAAATAATTTCCGGAACCTTTCCGAAACCTCCGGAAACAACTTTCCATATATGAATCTTATTCTCCGGACTCCTCCGGAACTCCTCGTGACGTCCGGGATCCTATCCGAGACTCCGAATCACCATTCGTTCATTTCATCATTTAATTCATCGCAAAACCAAATTTCATCGGAGCGTTAAGTGTGTGACCCTACGGGTTTGGGAATGCATAGACATGGTCATATCAATAATTAATAGCGGGACCGGGATGCCCATATTAATTCCTATGCACTCAATGAAACTCTTTTTTCGATTGAACCATGATGCCGGAGATTCAATTAATCTCATAAATGATTCCCTTTGTCTCACGATATTTTACTTGCCCGAGATATAATCGTTGACATCACCATGTCCAGTTTAATCTCATTACCGACAAGTTCTCTTTACTCGTCCATAATATAGGATCCTCGTGATTACAACCTAATCACATGTCTGTAGACTTTTGATGCTATATTACCGAGAAGGCCTGGAGATATCTTCTCCGTCACGTGGAGGGACAAATCCCACTCTCGATTCATATCACCCAACAACCCACCATCGGAGATACCTGAAAGCCACCTTTATGATCCCCCAGTTACGAAGTGACGTTTGATGTCCACAAAGTATTCCTCCGGTGAACGGGAGTGATATAATCTCATGGTCTAAGGAAACAATATTTGGCATATTAAAAGTGGACAACAAAACTTTTGTGACACGATTAATTGCAACTCTTTATTGTTTGGGTCATGTCCATCAAGTCATTCACCCAATGACGAGACTCCGTTATCAAGTGACTATAACAAGTCCATAGTTAGGAAACTCTAACTATCTCTCGATCAACGAACTAGTCCGTTAGAGGCTCACTAGGGACTCCTGGTGTTTATATTCCACACATGTATTATGTTTCCATTTAATACAATTATAGCATGGATAATAAACTATTATCATAAACATGAATATGCTTAATAAACCATTTTATTATTGCCTCTAGGGCATATTCCCAACAGTCTCCCACTTGCACTAGAGTCAATAATCTAGTTTACATTTTCTCGATCCAACAGCCATGGAGTCTCACTCATGAAGTCTCAGTGCTGATCATGTTTGCTTATGGAAGAGGTTCTGTCCGTGCTCTGTACTATACAGCTCTTTATGTCCTTTGCAAAATTGTAATTGTCACCTAATTTGACATTACTTTACCATCACATGATAAACTTCCTATCATCCCATGATAAAACTCATTATCATATAATGTATATAATATGTTTGGTTATAAAGTGACATGCTTGTGTTCCTTTATGCCTGCATGACGTATGATCAGTCAAAAGAACTTTCACATAGCATGTGCATCCGGAACTCACTCAATCTTGAAACAACTTTTTCAAACCAAAATATTATATCTTATTTTTAATCCTTGAATTAATCATATACTCCTATATGTTGTAGACTTAACAAATCAAGAGTGAAACTTGTCACTTTGATATCTCTGATCATGCTTTCGCTGCGCTACTCTGATTTTAAAAGATCTCCAACTTAGTTTGGCTTTATGACTTCAACCAAGTCTACCACTTTCTAAATTCATCTCAATTTCATGAAAAATGACTCCTCATTTAACATGTTCTTACAACTAAGAACTTGGGTCACATACCGTCAAATACAAACACATGGTTCTAATATGTTTTAGACCTATGAACCATTCATAGTGAATACCAACATATCCTCCAACCATCAATTTTGTACTGAGTTCTCAACTCAATGTTTCACCTATTCCTTACAAGGAGATGAACCATTCTTCTCTTGTTTTATTTTGAACTCCTTCAAAACTTGTTTAGGTTAAACATCTTGACTTTAATGTTTATCAAACATATCTATCCTCCATAGATACATCCATCTCCATGGATATTTGACGTTCAAACTAACTTCACAAGTTATGTATCGGTCCATGACAATATTTACAACATTCATGAAATCTCCATTTCACTCAAACACGATGTTGTAAACTCCCACTCAAATATACGTCATACACATATTAAATTGTGAAAAACACTTTGGCTCCCACTCAGAAATATGTTATCTTTATATTTGACCATGATTAACTAGCTCCCACTCAAACATATGTCACCACATATTTTGATCATGGAAAATAGTTTCTGCTCTAACTTAATATATGTCACCACATATGTTAATTAGATCCCACTCAGTTTCTTATGCACTTTCTCGATACTTTGGACTCCTCCAAAATTCTTATTTAACTGTTAAAATCGAGAACTCATATACGAAACGCCAGTACCTTGCCAGCTTTAAGTTTTATTTATTCTACACAAACTCTTTGCAAAAATAAATATGTGAAAACATTATTTTCACTAAATCAAGTAACAATTACTTTGTGATTTAAACTTAACATAGGATGACTCTAAGTCACTTTCGTATTTTTAAAGTTTCTATTTCTTCCTTTTTGTAGTTTTTGCAGGCATGTCTTGTTTCTCAAACATGACAAGTAAATCATGAATATTATTTGCAACTTTTGACAAATTTCATATTCTTGAATCCTACTTCTCTTTTAGACAAGCTAAACTGAAAATCCAATGATCACCATCATTAAATTCTTTATGTGTCAAGTTTTAACCAACATAGCACTTTACATGTGCCACTTGATCCATAAACATACGAGGTTTTAGCTTTCTCTATTTATTCCAACAATTCTTTTATCCATGAAACCATTTCACGATAAAACCACTAAAATACATAACACAACCAAACACATTGGTTTGTCCCTTTTAGTCTCACATTGTGGAATCTCTATTCATAATCTCATATGAATATACTACAAAACTCCATTTGCTATAGTTTCTAATTATCCCATAATTACCGAAACCACTATTTCACATAACTCATATGCGAAACGCAAATCATTAAATAGATCCTTTATTTAAAACAGAGTGTTATCAAAATAGATCTAAATGATACAAATAAAACCTTAATTCTAAATCCCATTTCTATGACCACACAATATCAGAATATAATGTGACTACAATACTTTAGGTTTCATCAAAAACACTTTTGAATAATCTCAAAATATTGTAATTTGTGATAACACTTGTCACAAGTCTTCATACTAAATAATAACTCAAATATTTCGTCTCTTTTGATCACATCGAAAAAGACTCAATTATCTTGTTAACTTAATATCCTTTACTTCTATGGTCTCATCATAACATGAATAAATACACCTATTTACTCATTCATGATGAAGCACAAAAATAATGATGTTTCTTATTAACTGAAAAATTCAACCAACACTTGTGTTTATTTTCCAGCTACTCATGGCATTTTCAGAAAATGACATTTTAATCATACTACTTAGTGATGTGCATCCAAATGCTCCTCAACATTATAGCACAATTAAAACAAACCTCATCATCAAGTATTGGATATTTTAGCATGTTTCATATTTTATAAGTGTTTAACTAATTATCATTTTAATCAAACAAAGGACAATAATCTCATAATCGAAACGCGATCTCCAAAAAAGGATTATTCATGAAAATAGAACAACCCCTTGTCTTTAACATGAATGACCGTCTCACAAACCGAGACACACTAATTTAAGATCACACTTAATTCGATTACAAAACTCATTCAAATCCTCTAATTTAAAACGATAAATGTAGGAGTGAAATGTCGCTAGCATCAACTCCTTGATTGCCATCTTCCCGCGAAATCCACTCAGTCCCTCCATGCACTTCTCAAACGGCGGGCCCTGTTTTCACAAAACAGCACAAGTATCAAATACTTAGCTCACCACAAGTGTAAATGGGACATTAAACATTTATAACTAGTATATCAGAATATACCTTCTGCATTGACTACTTCTCCTGCTATGGGCTCTACTTTGACATGACGCAGTCGAGACACAAACTCACAGAAGGTGATCGAATCTCCTTTCATGACATAGTCTCTGACATAATTCTTGAAGCTGGGGGGAAGCGAGCGCAACACCCCATCTATCGCCAATTTGTCAGTCATCTCGTAGTTCCAAACATCCACCAGAGTATAATACAGCCTATGCATCTTACTCAAGTGCTGTTCCAAGCAAGTGTTTTCTTCCATCTTAGTTGAAATAAATTCATCCAGAACCTCGAACCTTGCAACTCTAACTTGCTCTATGAACCTACTCTTAAGCTCATTGACAATCTCCATTGCGCCCAAGTTCTCAAATTGGTTGCCAAGGTTTATGTTCATGAAGGTGCGCACCAACCACTGGACTTTCAAGTAGATGGTTTGTTGCTCGTACCATTCCATGTACCCTTCATAGTCAGCAGTTACATCTGGGCAATCTTCTAAAGGTTCATCTATCACGTAGAGCTCATGATTTTCATAAAGGGTTTCTCTCAGACGCATGAACCAAGTAGCAAAGTTCGCCCCATCCTCACGCAGCTCCTCAGACAGAAACATCTTTCCATAGTCACCCATGATCTACAAGGATTTTGCAAAGACATTTTCTTAGGACATTTGTTTATGATAATTTTAGTTCATCTTAATCAAATTACTTATATGAACTCCCACTAAACTTAACATCTCTCTGGTTGTTTAGTGACACACGATCCAAATCCACTACACCACAACCGATCATCACGTGAGATGATGTAGCTTCAATGGTGAACAACTCAGTGTTGATCATATCATTCATATGACTCGTGTTTAACTATTCGGTTCCGTGTTCCCGAGGCCATGTTTGCAGGGGCGGAGCTGGAGCTGAGCTGACCCCGATGCACCACTTTACTAAGGCGTTTTTTTAAGAAACAATCTACTATGTAAACGTTTGGTTTGCAACTGCTAGCATAGACAGGTAATATGACATAATAAAAGACAATGCATGAATTTATAAGAACTAGTAGTAACAACAAAAAATCTTACTATATATATGAAATAAAAGGACAAAGTTACTTGTAAAAGATGTCTAGCATTTTAAAATTCCAATATACATCATCTGATCATCAAACACCTAGATTTAATAACCTGCAAGATCAAAGGTAGACTTAATTTCCAAGCGGAACATGGTAGAATGACCAAAATTATACAATTCACATTGCTAAAGTTTTCACATTACCTTTTATTTTTCTAGTAGATTCGGTTCTTCAAACCCATGAAATACTTAACCACTTGATCATTGGTGACCTTCTTCATTTCTTCTTTCTCCATATAACAAATAACATCATCACTCAAGCTGTCATCATTGAGGCGATTGCGTAAAAATGTTTTCACTAGTTTCATGGCTGAAAAGCACCTCTCAACAGTAGCAGTGGCAACAGGCAACACAATTACTAGTTTCAGCAACCGATAAAACAAAGGATACATAATATGCCTCTTTGTCTCCACCATTTTTTTAGAAAGATCAATGATTGTTGCTAAGTTGGAAAAGCTATCATCTGTGTGTACATCGGCAATATATAGGCGTAAATCCTTATCAAGATCCCTTAGTTCCCCACAATCAAAATCTTGAGGATATAGCTTAGCCAAATTTACCAAACTCTCCAAATTAAAATCACGAAATGAATCCCTTGGACTCAAAGCTGCTGACCAGACAAGCAAATTGGAGGATGTCTCATTGAACCTACCATCAAGCTCTTGAACTAGCCAATCAAAAACATCATTGAAGCAATCAACTTGGTAGTGATGTTTGTTGGTAATTCCAGTAGGCTGTCTTCTCTTTTTCAGATTAACATAGGCTTCTTCCATGATAAACTCTTCAATGTCATGTTTCTCACAAAAACCATGAACCTCAACTAGTAGAGAGTCCCATCCATCTTCTCGAAGTTCACACAAAACAATTCTGGTTGACTTCACACATTTCATGGCATTTACTATATCTTGATCCTTCCGCTGCAATGCTAATGACAATGTGTTTGTAGTTGCAAGCATTGTCAACATGAGATACAAATTCTAGAACTTTAATAACTGATGTGAACAAGTCAACCAAACTTTTAAGTGTTTTAGCATGAGAACCCAACGAGTGTCTCCGGGTCTTTGAAGACATTGCTCTTGATTTAGACCTGTACCCGTTGTAAGCTGCCCACAACCTAAAGCTTTGCTCATTTCTTCAAGATTGATATCTCTAATCATGTCCCTTCGCTTGGCAGATCCACCCACCACATTTAACAAGACAGCAATCATACTAAAGAAATTACTAACTTCCTTATGTTTTCTTACCACTGCCACAACAACTAACTGAAGCTGGTGCGCAAAGCAATGGACATAATAAGCTGTACTATTTTCTCTCAATATCAGTGATTTGAGACCATTGAATTGACTGCTCATATTGCTAGCACCATCATATCCTTGTCCTCTAACTTGGTTGTAACTCAACTTATATTTTGTAAATAGACAATCCATTGCAGTCTTGAGGTATGAAGAAGTTGTTTCTTTCACATGAACAAGACCAACAAAACTTTCTTTAGAACCTCCAGAACTATCAACATACCTCAACGCCACTGCCATTTGTTCTTTGCAAGAGACATCCCTAGATTCATCAACAAGTAAACAAAATGGATTATTGCTAATTTCTTTGAGAATAGATTGCACTATCACATGTGCAAAACCTCCACCAATATCTTTCTGTACCTCCGCACACCCCATCATAGCATTCTTTGCAGCATCTTTTCCCATAGCCTTGCCTAGAACTGGATCATGCTCAGCTAAGCAATCACGAACTTCCAAGAAATTACCTCTATTGAAGGAGTTCTTTGATTCATCATGGCCCCGAAAAGGTAATCCTTGCTTGAGCAACAATCTAGCCGTGTCAATCGAGCCATTCAGTCGAGTAAAATAGGCTTTCTTGGCTGCTTCACTTTGAATGTTAATGGAAACATCACTATGCTGATCTTTCTTTAGCAAATCAATACATTTTTTCATTGCTTGATTGTGGACACTATCCACATCACCAACATGATCTTTCAGCCTTGCCTTCATGTTCCAGCTATCAAAATCATTCAGAACAAATGCCTCGTAACCAGCTTCTTTACTGCTACCACGGTCCCTGAACAAGAAACAGCATAAACAATATGCTTTGTCCTTCGATTCACTATATTCAAGCCAGCTTCCAAATTCATCAAACCAAATAGGAAGGAACCTTCTTCTTTTTTCACCAAAACTTGAATATGGAAAAGCAAACTGTCTTGGCCGACAAGGTCCATTAACCAAATACTTTCTTCTTACCAATTCTTTCAAATTCGGATGATAATGCTCTATCAATTTTCTCTTGCCTGGATCATACTGAATCTCCTCTTTCCAGTTTAGATCTTTCGGGACATCTTGTGATGGAGCTTTTCTTTTCAGAACAAACTTGTCCATTACATATCTGCATTCGGTAACAAAATTTCAGTTCAATTACCAAAGGAAGGGGCAATTTAGACTAGAAGACACACCACAAATCCACAATCCACGGACGAACAGAGATACAGTCATACAGAGAGATTAATCGGGCGGATCGAGGCTTGCTGCAGTGCGCTGGGACCTGGGTCTGGTCTAGAGGGTGCGTACCGAGGAGTGCGCTGGAGGCGGATCCTGGTTCCTGGAGCTGGCGAGCTGCCGAGCTGGAGGGCGGACTAGCGCTGGCGGAGGCTGGTCGATGCAGGCCCTGGGTCGATGTCTCGAGCCCTCGATGGCAGGCCTAGTCGCAGCTCGCAGGCAGCCAGCCTGGGCAGGGGCGGTCGGGCGGAGGCGGAGCAGCGAAGGTGCGGCCGTGCGGGCGGCGCCGCAGCGGAGTCAGGGGCAGGACGCGGGAGGGAGACGCGGTGGCGCTGGGGAACTGGGCACGGTGCGACCAGGCCTGGGTGCGACGCTTCACGCTTGCGGCTTGCGGAGACGCTTCTTGGGCCTCCCTGATGCACTGAACGTGGCCCAACCTGATGCACAGGCCCAAATTAGATGCTAAGTACTATTAAAAAAAAATCGACCCTGATGCCTGTGCATCAGGGACAGCGTACACAGCTCCGCCCCTGCATGTTTGTACATGCTAGGCTCGTCAAGACAGCTGTAGTATTTCATGCATGTGTAAACTGGCTTACACCCGTTGTATGTGAACGTTGAATCTATCACACCCGATCATCACGTGATGCTTCGAAACGACGAACTTTCGCAACGGTGCATACTAGGGGAGAACACTTAATTATCTTGATATTGACGTGAGAGATCACCTTATCATGCTACCGTCGCGATCACATCTAAGCAAGCAATAAGGTGCATAAAAGGATTAACATCACATGCAATTCAAAAATTGTGATATGATATGGCCTTTCTTCTTGTGCTTTTTGATCTCCATCTCCAAAGCACCGGCATGATCTCCATCTCCGGCATGATCTCCATCATCGTGGCGCCATCACCATGGTTGTCCACCAACTATTGCAACTACTACTAATGCTACTCTTAGCAATAAAGTAAAGCAATTACATGGTGATTTAATGACACGCAGGTCACATAAAATAATAGACAACGATATGGCTCCTGCCGGTTGCCGTACTCGTCGACATGCAAGTCGCGAAAAATTACAAACATGATCATTGCATACATTATCAAAATCACACATTTTGCCATACCACATCACATGACCCCTACAAAAACAAGTTAGACGTCCTCTACTTTGTTTATGCAATTTTTACGTGGCTTGGGTCAACAAGATAGAACCGTTCTAATCTACGCAAAACCACAATGGTGATATAATAGTTGCTTATTTACTCATCCTTTTGAAAGGCCTTCCATTGAAAATTGCACCCTTACTAAAGCAAGAGAAACAGACACCCGCCAGCCACTTATGCAAAACAAGTTGCATGTCAGTCGTGGAACCGGTCTCTCGTGCGTGGACGAGTAAGGTTGGTCCGGGCCGCTTCAATCTCACAATACCGCAAAGATGCAAAGTGCACGCTAGAAGGTAGCAACATAAAATATCAATGCCCACAACTCCTTGTGTTCTAATCGCACCAACATCTACGAATAGATCTAGGCTCTGATACCACTAAAGGGGTCGCAGCATAGAAAACAAAAAAAATTCCTACGCGGCAAGCGGAATAAACCCCAAGGATCTAGATCTACTAGATGAAGATAGCGAAGGTGAGATCCAATCTCTTACCCTTGAAGATCAACAAACGTGTTTTGTCGATGCAGGGGTTGGCTAGTCGATCCCCGCAACTAGACTCGTCTAGTCGCGAGGAGATGTATTATCCTCGAGATCCAATCCGATGAAGTGCAGAAACGGGCAGCACCTCTGTGGTGTCCACACGTACGGCTCGATGAAGACGTCGAATCCTTGATCCTGCAAGCGAGAGGATGTGGCTTTGATGATCTCAGCAGCACGACGGTAGTGCCGGTGATGATGACGATCTCCATGAGCAGGGCTTCACCAAGCCAAGCAAGAGGAGAGGGAGAGGAGGAGGTGGCGCAGCACCCTAGGGTTAGGGTGGTGCGGCAGCTATGGAGGTGGTGGTGATGGTGGTGCAGCCCTCCGGGGAGAGAGGGGTGCTGCTAGGGTTAGGGTGGAGGTGGAGGAGGTGGTGCGGCTTGGGGTCTTGGGGCGGCAGCCTTAGGGTGTGCCGCACCCCTCCCCACCCCTCCTTAAATAGGTGGCCGGCTAGGGTTAGGGCAGGGGCCAGCCGGCCCCCTTGCTTGCCCCCCAAGTTGGAGTCCAACTAGGACTCCTCCTTGGGCCCCTTTCCTAAAGGGGTGGACCGGCCCCTAGTCCAACTAGGACTTGGCCGGCCCCCTCTTGCCTTGGCCGGTTCGGCCCCCACATGGGCCCCATGGTGGTGCGGCCAGCCCATGTGGCGGCTGCACCCCTTTGGTCCATGTGGGTCCCATTCTAGAACCTTCTAGAATCTTCTGGAACCTTCCGGTACCCTGCAAATAATTTCCGGAACCTTTCCGAAACCTCCGGAAACAACTTTCCATATATGAATCTTATTCTACGGACTCCTTCGGAACTCCTCGTGACGTCCGGGATCCTATCCGAGACTCCGAATCACCATTCGTTCATTTGATCATTTAATTCATCGCAAAACCAAATTTCATCGGAGCGTTAAGTGTGTGACCTACGGGTTCGGGAATGCATAGACATGATCATATCAATAATTAATAGCGGGACCGGGATGCCCATATTAATTCCTATGCACTCAAAGAAACCCTTTTCTCGATTGAACCACGATGTCGGAGATTCAATTAATCTCATATACGATTCCCTTTGTCTCACGATATTTTATTTGCCCGAGATATAATCGTTGACATCACCATGTCCAGTTTAATCTCGTTACCGGCAAGTTCTCTTTACTCGTCCATAATATAGGATCCTCGTGATTACAACCTAATCACATGTCTGCAGACTTTTGATGCTATATTACCGAGAAGGCCTGGAGATATCTTCTCCGTCACATGGAGGGCCAAATCCCACTCTCGATTCATATCACCCAACAACCCACCATCGGAGATACCTGAAAGCCACCTTTATGATCCCCCAGTTACGAAGTGACGTTTGATATCCATAAAGTATTCCTCCGGTGAACGGGAGTGATATAATCTCATGGTCTAAGGAAACTATATTTGGCATATTAAAAGTGTTGACAACAAAACTTTTGTGACACGATTAATTGCAACTCTATATTTGGCACATTATGACGTCGTTAATGCCCTGAAATAAATAAGGAAAGAAATAGGGGTTTTCTGCCTGCGCAGGATTAATTCCATAAAAAGGGGAAATCATTATTAATTACCAAAAATCATTAAATAACAGTAATATACCCCTTATATGATGCAAATATGAATGGAATACAAGTATTATAGTGCAAAGTTCATGTATCGTCCTCGAGTATGAAAGTGATAAAACTAACATGAACTTTGCAATATAATAACAACATGGATATAAAAGATGATTGCTACTGCTACATAAAGTCAAATGATTCATTAATTCAAAGAAGTAGCAATATGCAAACAGTTTATAAAGTGATATCAAGTATTCAATGCAAGGATGTTCAATGATAGTTCACAAAGTGTAACATAAATGATAGTAATATGGACCACAAGTATGCAATATGATAAGTAAGAACATCCTACATTGGTCATAGAGTGAAGATGAAAATCTGAAAGTAAAAGGTGGACACTTTGGAAAGGATATATAAATGAGTAGAGGTAAAACATGCATAGGTTTCATCTATCCTCCAAACTATTCTACTTGAGTTATTGATTGCAATGGTAATACTTGGTGTCAAGCTCTCATTCCCGTATCATAGCATCTTGAATGATTAAAGTTAAATGTGAAAGCAAATATGAGTAGTGGCCTTGATAAAGTAAAGGTTAGATGTCTCATGCCCCTTGAATACAAGTACCTACACCATGATTACACATCTTGGGAAACAAAGCAAGTTCAAGTTATCTATCATTGTAAGTAATAATGGTATTATCAAGAGCCTCAACTGGGGTACCTTCAAGCCCACATCAAAACAACAAGACAAACAAACATAATGAACAACCTCAACACCCTTTTTATTTACCACTTGATATAGTTTTTTATTGTAGGGTGTATCACAGAAAGTTCAAAATAGCATGTAAGTAAATTTCCACCATGAATGATGCATGTCTTAGATTGGCGGCCCAGGTTTCTCTCTAACCATTTATACAAACTCATTTAAACTTACTCTATTTCCACATTATTTCACCATGATAGGCATCCATAAACAAAAGTACATGATATCAACTAAATAAATGATGGAACATGTTGAAAGCTTTGCATGTGACAGCACATATGGGCTAACTCCCAACCTTAAACATTTATCAAGCCACTATCATCATAATATTAATCACAATGGTTCATGTTTATTAAATGCAATAAAAATAAAGTGTGCATCAAGTTCGCGAGAGCTTTTTAACCAACTTTTCCCATTACAATAAATAACATAATCATTTTCATTTAGAGGTATAGATAACACAAATAACATGGTAAACATACTTGGAATAGCATAAAGCTAATAGGTAGATATGGGGACTCACTGGAAAAACTTGGGTTGAGGGTGCTGGAAACAAGTTTTTACTTGTTGGAATTTTTGGGCTAGCAAAAGGGAGAAAGATGACCATCTAGATGCAAGCATGAGTGTCCATAGAACTAACTAATTCATGTCAAACAAGGTGAAATAACATAGAGCATCAAAACATGAATAAAAGATAGCTCATGATAAAGCATTTGCAAATTATTACTCATAAAGAAGCTCATGAATCATGCAACTATATGTGTAATTAAAAATCAACTTAGACATCCCTTTCCCCAATACAACAAAAGCATGCAAGATATTTCAACCCATATTTTCAGTAGCTTTCTCATATATAAATGATAGTGTGGTGGTCTCACAAAATAAAAATCAAGGCAAAAACAAACAAAAAGACGCTCCAAGTTTATGCGATAAAGTGTTTCAAATGAAAAACAGAAGTTAGACGTGTGCAAACCGAGAGTATGTTGGTTCAGTGGGGATGTTCTCCACATCCCCAAGCTTATGGTTTTCACCATCCTTGGATAACTCATGGTGCATCTCCTCTAATCCCTGTGAAAAAACTTCAAAACATTGTTTCTCCCATTTCTTTTCTGTGGGGTGATATTAGTAGAGATAAACAAATAGGCTTCTTGCTGCATATAATCCATGGGCTAAAATTCATATGAATGATCAGAGAGTGTATAATGTTGTATTCCCACTCATAAACTCAATTGGATCAAAAAGATTCAACTCAAAAGTTCAAACTATGCATAAAACAATACGGGACAGAATCTGTCCAGAAAAATAGCAGCAGCAAAACGTATTTTTCTATCCTACTTAAACTCATCTAAAAATTCAGGCATACATAGGATGAAAATTTGCAGTTACAGTTAAAATCTCAGCTCAATCGGAGTTACAGAATAGGAATGAAAAATCAAACTGTGCACAGACTTCATGCAGGAATAAAATCTCCGAATAGAAGTAGCAACTTTTCAAACCAAAATAGGTAAAACTTGGAACTTTATTAAAAATTCCAGAAACTAAGCTAAGAAAACAATCTCTTGTTACAGCAAGAGGACACAAAGAAAATCCAAATAAAAACAACCGGGTTGCCTCCCGTAAAGCGCTTTCTTTATAGCCATATAGCTAGGCTTACTTACTTGTTGTTTACCGAAGATGAAGCTCATGAGGGAGCTTAAAAGTTGTGCCCTTCTTCCTTGGGAAGTGTTCCATGCATTTCTTATGTGGAAACTAAAACTTCACATTCCCTTCCTTTGAATCAATAATAGCCCCTGTGGTACGAAGAAAAGGTCTTCCAAGAATAATAGGACTCGAGGTTTTATTCTCCATATCCATGATTAGAAAATCCATAGGTACAAAAGTCATATTTAACTCTACCATAACATCACTTACTTTTCCTAAAGCACGTTTAATGGTATTATCAGCAAGTGCAAGTTCAACAGAGCATTTTTCAAGATTCTTTAATTCAAGTACTTCATATAATTCTTTAGATAGAATAGAGACACTAGATCCTAGATCAAGTATGGCATGGTGTGTCTCTTTTCCAATAGTTACTAGCACCTTGGGGATCCATATATCCCCAAGCTTAGGTGGTATCATAGCTTCTTGATTGTATCTAGCAATTTTTTCTTTCAAGACATGATTAGCAATATAGGAACCAAAACCAGATTGGTTAACATCAATAGAAGGATCACTTGCAAATTTTTGTAAGATAGATATTAATTCATGCAAGGTACAATTCTCTAAATCAAGCAAAGGATCATTAACTTTCTTTTCCTTTTTGACCCAAACTTGTTTTTTAACAGGGGGTACTTCCTCACTTCTAGTTTCTTGCTCATTGTCCATAGAATTGGTCAGTTTGTTTTTATGTAGCCAATCTTTAAAAGAGGGACAATTTTTTCTAATGAAAGCTTTTTCTAATTCCCTCCAGGTCTTGGTTGTAGCAGGTGGCAGTGAACGTATCCATTCTCTTGCCTCTCCTTTTAATGAAAGAGAAAATAATTTTCGCATCACAATATCAGGTTCCTTGAGGTTTAGTGCAGAACAAATACTGATAAAATTATTCAGATGATCAAGACAGTCTTCTTTTCTATTATCACCAAATTGTTTCTTAGTTATCAAGTGTAGTAAGTCATAACTTACTCTAGAATTATCAGCTTGTATCTCAGGTGTGGTAATAGGTTTAGCAATAAATTGATCATTTGTGCTGTGTTTGGATGCAGTGAATTCAACTCCGAATTGAATTGGCAATGGAAAACCAGATTCCCCAATTCAATGGAATACCACAAATGCTGTTTGGATGCGCGTGGTATTCAGCTACAGAATTCAAGTTTCAATGGAATACTAAATGCTGTTTGGATGTCACATGTGTGGAATTGAGAGTATTTTTGACTTTGAACAATATAACCAAATGCTGTATGGAATGAAAATATACCAGTATATTTCAGATGTTTCTCAATATTATTTTTCGCATAATAATATGTTAATAATCCAGATGAAAAGATTTGTTGCATCAATTTCAACTTCCCCAAAATAAAAATCCTATCTACAGCAGCCGGCTGTCCCCTTCGCACGAGCACCACCCACCGGCGCCGCACGAGCAGCTACCACCGCCGCAGGAGCACCACCCTCCGCCGCTCGAGCCCCACCCGTCGCCGCTGGTCCGAATCGCGCCGCCGCTCGTCCGAATCGTGCCGCCGCTGGTCCGAATCGCGCCGCCGCTGGTCCGAATCGCGCCACCTCCCCAGCGCCTGGTTAGGGTTCCGCCGGTCCCCGCGGGTCTTCCCCAGCGCCGGGAACGCGTGGACGGCGAAGAAGGAGGGCAGGGGAGGAGGTAGGAGGCGGGAGTGCGAGTGGAAGGTACCTGGCGGCGCCGCTCCCCGCCGGTCTTCTGCAGCGTCTGGCGGGTTCCGTCCGAGAAGAGGAGAAAAGCTCGTACTCGCGAGTCTCTTTTTTGCGGGAGAGAGAAACCGTTCGGGAGAGGCCAATTCAGAGCCGATACAGAGCTCCTGCCCTCTGTATTCACCAACCGGTAAGTTGGCCTGGCGGGGGGAGTGGCTCGGAATTGGGTATCGATTCCACGGACGAATACAGAGAACAACCAAACGGCTGAATTAGACCCTCAATTCCAGATTCCTCAATTCAGAGGTCAATTCACTGCATCCAAACACTGCCTTGGAGTATTTGTGTAGTCACACAACTTAGTCCTATCACCAATTTTAGCAAGTTTTTATGTGTTTTAATTTTTTTATGCAAAACTGAAATAAAATGACACTGAATAATGCAAACCGAATTAACTAATGCAAAACAAAATGCGAAACTAAAAATAAAAAATGCAAACCGAGATCTAAAAATGATATGCAAGATAATAACAAAACAAAATAAAATGCTTGAAGGTAAAGATGGACAAGATGATGCTCACGTAGGTGCAACCTCCCCAAGCTTAGGTGTTAGCACAAGTTGGTGATGAAGTTGACTTTGTTGTGATATCCTTGGATAAAACCTTCCAGCTATGATTCCCCGGCAACGGCGCCAGAAAAAACACGTGATGACGGAATTGATGAGAGTGTTTCTCCCTCAACTACGCCAACAAGCACTCTTGATACCCTGAAAGGAAAATAATATATGGGATAGGTTGAGCCTCCAAGTGTAGAGTATGTAGAAGTGGAAGTTTTTTCCCCACGAGGGTGACTCGAGGGTTTAATATCGAACTCTCGGGGAATCAGTAGTGGGGATTTTATCTCCTTGTCCTTCTCTAGATTTCCTGCATACAAAGTAGATTGCTTTGTGCCCTCAACCTCACCAAGTGGTTGTCAAGCACAAGGTGTGAGAATGATATTAAGATAATGATGAATGCAAAACAGTAAATAAATATACAATGGTGGTAAGTAGTAATGCAAGGATGATAGTAATGATGATGGATGATATTTTTGGGGTTTTTATATGTGTATGCAATGAATAAAAGTGTTTTTGTATTTTCTGATTTTAAAATGGATGAATGTAGAAAATGCTTAAAAGTGGTTGGAAAGTTGTTTCTTATGATTAAAATGGACCGGGGTTCATGGTTTCACACATGCACTCTCTCTTTAATATAGTGTGGCAAATAAGTAGACATAGGATTAACATATGAGATTGCAAACAAGTTTAATGACATGTTACTAATTATATGGGCATCATGTCCTAACATAGAGACCTTTTGATTATTAGTCTCACTTATACTCCACCAAGATGCGAACTAAATCATAACACCTCAGTAATTAAGATGACTCGGAGTATAGCCTTAAGATTAATGACATGAAGTGAAAATAAGAACATGCTGGATCTAGTCATAGGTAGAGACTTGTCACTCCTCATACCTTGCAACATGGTATTTTGGTTTATCCCTAGTGAGGCAACAAAGTAAGGTAAACACCCAATGGATCGCGATATTAAGTTGTCAGCTTATCACATCACCACCCCCGTTACTCCAACTAATGCACACGTTCCCCCTCACACGCTCTCATAAACATGCTTGATCAAAACAAGGATACAAGAACGGGGTACATAATATGCATCTACTTTCATAACTGAAATAAACATTGCAATCTCAACATATATTAACTCATAAAAAGATCCACCACAAAGGTAATACAATGATGACCGTAATCATGTTCAGCAGCTCATACGGTGCTAATTAGTGAAGCTCAAGAGAGAGAGATACATATGCTACTGCCACAAACCCATAGTCCAGAGGTGGACTACTCCCTCTTCATCATGGAGACGGTGGAGATGTCGATGGAGAAGAAGGAGACCTCTCCGGCAGCGCTCCGCCGGAGTTTCCCCCCTCCAATTTGCAGCCTCCTGGTCTATGTTTCTTATTTCTCTCAAATGGCGGCTCTCTCTTAGAAAAACATCGGGGGGCTCTTTATATAGGCGTTTTTAGGTCACGAGGAAGCTTCAGGAAGAAGGATCGTCGCAAACGGGGCCACGAGGGCCAAAAGAGGTGGGCCCACACGGCCCCTGTACCTGGCCGCATGGGGCACCCTCTTTCGCCCCTCCGGCCTCCGTTTGCTTGCTTCCTTCGCTCCTAGGTCTTCCTCCTTCCAAAATAACGATCCCCGTAAATTTGCAGCTCATTATGACGTCGTTAAGGCCCTGAAATAAATAAGGAAAGAAATAGGGGTTTTCTGCCTGCGCAGGATTAATTCCATAAAAAGGGGAAATCATTATTAATTACCAAAAATCATTAAATAACAGTAATATACCCCTTATATGATGTAAATATGAATGTAATACAAGTATTATAGTGCAAAGTTCATGTATGCATTTTACATGCATCAAATCTCATGCTTTTTTTTACTTCCATTATATTTTCAACTCAGAATAGATGAATGAACATATGCTAGCTAATTAATTATACACCCGCAAAAATTGCTAATTAATTATATGTGGTTCCGTAGAAATGCATGGGGGCAGAGAAGGTCTCTGTCAAGTAGTCTGTTCTACGAGCACCATGTGTGGTGGGTGCTAAGGTGAGAGGTTCTGGAGCTCTTCAGTGATGCTTTTTGGATGTAAGTCTTCGGCCGACGTCGTTGTCGATCCTGCCAACGGTGTGCTGGAGGGAACAAGGTAGAGAAGGAGTGATGTAGGCGTGAAGAGAGGTTCGAACGTCCGTCACATTAAGTTTTGAAAATCAGTTGTGTACATGCCTGATGCTTATAAATGTCCTCATTAGCATTAACATAATGTTTTCCTAATATTTGTGATTAGGTATATATTTAGTATGATTATTTGTGCACAATGAAGATTAAATGTCCAGTGAGAAAAATCACATGGTGTATGTGTCAAATCTTTGTCTATAGAAAAGATACTCTTGATTTTGAAATAATTAAATTAGGTCAAGAATTAGGTAAGCTCAATAACAATTTCATTGATCTTACCCAGGTTGGACCATTTCTGAGAGTTGCATGTCAGTGTTTCTAATTTGATGAGAATTCGTCTGGAAGGATTCAATGTTAGAGTGGATGATCGAATGGCAACTGCGCATCTATACCTTGACTCCTCCCCCCATCAATTTCTCCCCTTCCTCTACTCTTTGTCCACAGATAAATTTGAATGCCTTTGTGAACGAGGGGGTGAGGTGACGTTGGTAACACATGTAGTCGCACCGCACAACAAATTACGGCCATACCAGGGATAGAATTTATAAGCCGCCACAACGAAGTCTTTTTCTCACCCGTTGCAACGCATGGGCATATTACCTAGTAGTAGTATAGATACGTTCTCGAGGGGGAGTGTTGGTGTACATAGTGTTATGTAAATATATTGTTCCACCAGGACCTAAATGTAAAATGTAGAAAAGATAAGTAAGAAACAGAGAGAAGTGATGGGCGAGGATCCATCCAGAATTTTCCCCAGTTCACTGTCCATGGTTGTTTCTCTCCTCAAATCCAAATCATTCAACAACAATTTTACCTGCAATGGCAATTTCCTTTGTAAGGAGCATGCATAATCTGCTATAAGGAACTCCTAGTGAGGCAAACTAAAAATCTTCTGAAATGTTGAATTTATGTGCAGTGACCGAACATGTAACTGCAATATATTCGTGTGAATAGTCGGATCCATCCTCTGATAGAGGTAGCTAGGCAATGTAGTCGAGGTAGGGGCTTACTGCATGCCAAGTGCGGGTATCTTAAACAACAATTCAAGTGCCGGGCAAGTCATATTCTAAAGAGAATAAAGGGTATTTTGCAGCGAGCATGACAAATCCAATAAAATAGTTTAGAGGGTATGAAAATCATGAAGCTGTAAGATTACATCCGTCTGAAGAATTGCAGCTCTCACAGGTTCCCCAAGCGACCACCCTAGGGAGTTCATTGATGGCAGTGAGCTCCTGATAAGTGAACATCTAGCATTTGTAGGGGATACCAAAACAACAACGTTATCGATGAAATTACAGTTATATCTTCACTTGGAAGAAAAGATTTGGTGTAGCAATGCAAGATTACCACTTACAAGATATCAACTACTCCCTCTGTATCAAAATATAAGATGTTTTAGCATTTGTCTTTCCATCCATATCTAGACATGTTTTAGTGTAAGGTTCACATGAATGTTTCACTAAAACATGTCTAGATACGGATGAAAATCCAAATGCTAAAACATCTTATATTTCGATACGGAGGGAGTACTACATACAGTTGACGGCTATGCTCACAGACAGTCTGAATGAATTCCACCATTCCCACGAGTCTACTATCTCACTCTGCAATTTAAGAGAACACATAGAAAGAGAGTTATGTGGCGTGTGTATATATATTATTGATCCTTAAAATAGGCGCGACTGCCCAGTACATAGGAGCTTTAAAATACTAAAATCCCAGAGACCACTTTGGGTGGAGCAAAAGTTTACCTTGGAGTTATTATTATTATTTACTTTGGTATGGTCTTCACCCATATGTTCATACTTCTCCGGAGGTATTCCTAAGCCAAGAAAGAATCATAGCAACAAAAAGTTAGATGTTAAAACTTATTACGGCACATAGACGATCTCATGGGAGGAGGGAGAATGAATGCCTGGAAGAAAATGAACCACAATTTACATTTTTGTAAGATAAATAATGTTATTGCAATTACTCATTTACAGTGATCGGGCTATGTGTTGCATCTACTGGTTAGTTATGTGTAAAACCAATTGATGAAAAATAGCATGGTAAAATAAGTGCTAAGAAATGTGGTGCCAAGTGGATGGACCTGCAAGTATCAAGATGGGACGCCCAGGCTATCTTCTGCTTGAGTATGAGTTCTGAGTCCAGGCGGAGCTGCTCCTCCTCTGATCTTCCCAACGATGTGGCTGCTCCAGTGGGAAGTGCTGAGAACGAGCAGCTTGACCTCCTGTGCGTAGAGGTGACGTGTCCATGGCTTCCCTGTCGTCGAGCGCCCACCACGAAGACGCTGGTTCCGGACCTTGCGCGCGGCGTCGTTCTCGGTAGTACCGTCAAAGAGATCCAGGGATATACACAAGTGCCCACAGTATTCAACACAAGTGTGGATGGCGATGGAGAGGACCGAGACAAGCGGGGTAGGAGGAGCAAGAGGGCGAAGGCGGTGGACGCAAGGAACATGAGAGCGCCGGTGAGGTGACGGCGGTTGCGGTAGGAGTTAGGGTCGTGCGCACGCGGCTCGACACAAGCACTGGGGCGACACCTCGAAGGGTGAGCTCGGCCCGCAGTTGAGTGTGTCTGGACGGGAGACGCGGAGCGCGATGGCGGTGAAGGGGTGCTGTCGAGGTTGGGGCTCGGCAATTCCCTGGGTCGAGTACCCCGGGTTGATTGAGGGGGAGAGAGGTGCGCGCTGATAGTTCCGTCGGCTGACAAGCAAGGATTTACCCAGGTTCGGCCCCTCATGGTGAGGTAAAGACCTACATCCTGCTTGTCTGATCTGTATAGATGGCGATGTGGAGTTACATGGTAGCCGCAAGGGCGATGGTATGAGACGTGGTCTCGTTAGGGCTATGCCTATCTGTCTGTGTCCCGTGAGGAGGATCCCCTATGAGGTGCCCCTGCCTGGCTTTATAAAGGGAGCCAGGTAGGGTTTACATGTTTTCTTGTATTGTACTCCAAGTCGTGCTTCATGGGCTTCTTTGGGCCTGCCAGGTGGGCCGTAGATTGGATCGCACCAGGTATACCAATGATAGGGGACCCGAAGGGTATATCCCGTCAGTAGCCCCCGAGTGTCTGGTCGATTCGAAGAATCGGGCAGAGACTAAGAGCAGCATGTCGAGCAGGCATAGTCGAAGAAGGTGCGATCGTCTTAGTCGACGGAGACGCAGTCGATGGAGACGCAGTCGATGTAGTCGAAGCAGATGCGGGTATGTCGGGTATCACTGTTCCGACGGGTGCGCCGTCTTGTTCCTGAAAGAGACAAGTAAAAATGATTCGACTCCGGCCGTTGAGGGCTTACAGAGGATGGTTTAGTCAGTAACGCTTCGACTGAATATTGATCTCATGCTATCAGGGGCGCGACAGCGCTCCCGATGGGAGTAGCCCCCGAGATTAAGCTGAATTGCTTGCAATTGAGGTTAAACTCAGTTTTTCTTCAGTCGAAAAGCCCGCTCCCGATGGGAGTAAAGAAGAGACTCGAGCTAACGGAGTCGCAACTGACTTTGCATGACTTACTTTGTGCTCAGCCGGTTTGGCTTACTGCTTTGAGTTTTACTCAGCTCATGGAGCTTACTGAATTTCTTTTCCACTCGAATGGACTTGTCGAGTCTATTCAGCTCTTGAAGCTTACTGTATTTTTGTTGCACTCGAGTGAATTATCCGGGTGCTCCATCAGCCTGTTGGCTTACCGTGTATTTTTATTCAGCCTGGTAGCTTACTGTGTACTTTTATTCAGCCTGGTGGCTTACTGTGTATTTGCACTTTTCGAGTACTTGCTCAGCCTGACGGCTTACTCGTGTGACTCGAATGCGTTCGAGTGTATGCTCAGCCCGACGGCTTACTCGTGTGACTCGAATGGGTTCGAGTGTTCATTCAGCCTGACGGCCTACTTGGTGGACTCGACAGACATATCGAGTATTTGCTCAGCCGAACGGCCTACTGTGTTGTTGGTCCTGTATGGCGCAGCCCCCGAGTGTTCGAGTGCGGCCTAGGATTTTCGAGTGGAACCTGTATGGCGCAGCCCCCGAGTGCGTCGGGTGACGGCCTAGGTTTTAACTTAGACCTGTATGGCGCGAGCCCCCGAGTGGTTCGAGTAGCGGCCTAGGATTTTCGAGTTATGCCTGTGTGGCGCAGCCCCCGAGTGATTCGAGTGGCGGCCTAGGCTGGACTTAGACCTGTATGGCGCGAGCCCCCGAGTGGTTCGAGTGGCGGCCTAGGATTTTCGAGTTATGCCTGTATGGCGCAGCCCCCGAGTGCGTCGGGTGACGGCCTAGGTTTTAACTTAGACCTGTATGGCGCAAGCCCCCGAGTGCGTCGGGTGACGGCCTAGGAGATTTTGTTTGTGGCCTGTGCGGCGCAACACCCGGGAGAGCATCGGATGCGGCCGAAGCGAGTATGCTGTGGCCTGTGTGGCGCAGCACCCGAGAGAGCATCGGGTGCGGCCAAGGCGATTTTGTTGTCGCGGCGGACCGGAGTCAACGCGCGGAGGTAGTCGACGCGGCGGACCGGAGTCGACGCGCGCGGAGTGGTGCCGTAGAGGCAGTCGACGCGGCGGACCGGAGTCGACGCGCGCGGAGTGGTGCCGTAGAGGCAGCCGACGCGGCGGACCGGAGTCGACGCGCGCGGAGTGGTGCCGTAGAGGCAGTCGACGCGGCGGACCGGAGTCGACGCGCGCGGAGTGATGAAGGTGAAGCACTAGCCTCCGAGCGTCGGAGACGGGCCGACGAAGGCGAGGCCGTCAGCCCCCGAGTGTCGGAGACGGAGTCGACGAAGGTGGGGCCGCCAGCCCACGAGTGTCGGAGGCGGAGTCGACGAACGCGGAGTTGACGAAAGCGGAGTCGCCAGCCCCCGAGTGTCGGAGGCGGAGCCGACGAAGGCGGAGTCGCCAGCCCCCGAGTGTTGGAGGCGGAGTCGACGAAGGCGGAGTCGACGAAGGCGGGGTCGACGAAGGCGGGGCCGCCAGCCCCCGAGTGTCGGAGGCGTTGCCGAGTTGTGGACGTCATGGCTACCAAGTCGCATGACGCAAAGCGAGTTCGCGGGTCTCCACGGTCCGTCAAGTTCGGCGTAGTCGAGAATGTTGCAAGCCGAGCCGGCTTGACGGGGACGTCGGCGACTGTGGCCCACCAGGTTGTGTGCGGCTGACACGCAGCAGAATCGCCGGTCATCTTGCTAACAGATTTTCTTCAATCCGGTGATCGTCTGATTTAGCGTATCGCCGCAATTAATTGACCGAGATTCCTTCCGATCCGAACCCAGAAAAATCTGCGTGCACCACAACGGGAGCCACAAATAAAATACTCTTCAAATAGAATCTATGTGTGTAATTAATAGAAACATAGCACCTGGTATTTTGTTTGGTAGTGTAGTAATTGGAAATCCTTCACGTGAAGGATGAGGAAATCAAGTGGATCTTGTACTCCGTGCCGGGCAATTTTTCTTGGTCAGCTCGGCATGGATGATCGAGTGATCAATGTTTCACGCCGCCTGCTCCCAAGCGATCCAGCTTTCGAGTCTTGCGCTGATCGACGGACTCGGTGGCACGCCCGGCTGTTCGGGAGGCCGACTGATTGGACCGCGCATGGCTCCCTACGGAGCGTCGCCGCTGTTGACGAAGTTTCCGACCGTGATGCAGATCGGATCGCAGATCGATGGTCAGACCGGTGAGTCGAGGATCGCGGTTGTTGACGAAGTCGAACACGACGAAGTAGATGAATCGGCTAGATGCGATCTGGCTGCCGTTGTCGATGGAGATTGGAGCCGCCGAAACGTTGAATCCAGCGCGCGTTCTTCCCACAGACGGCGCCAATTGTCGAGGTTGGGGCTCGGCAATTCCCTGGGTCGAGTACCCCGGGTTGATTGAGGGGGAGAGAGGTGCGCGCTGGTAGTTCCGTCGGCTGACAAGCAAGGATTTACCCAGGTTCGGCCCCTCATGGTGAGGTAAAGACCTACATCCTGCTTGTCTGATCTGTATAGATGGCGATGTGGAGTTACATGGTAGCCGCAAGGGCGATGGTATGAGACGTGGTCTCGCTAGGGCTATGCCTATCTGTCTGTGTCCCGTGAGGAGGATCCCCTATGAGGTGCCCCTGCCTGGCTTTATAAAGGGAGCCAGGTAGGGTTTACATGTTTTCTTGTATTGTACTCCAAGTCGTGCTTCATGGGCTTCTTTGGGCCTGCCAGGTGGGCCGTAGATTGGATCGCACCAGGTATACCAATGATAGGGGACCCGAAGGGTATATCCCCGTCAGGTGCTGGCGCACCTCCGCGAGGCTGCGGCGAGATCCGGTATGGCGAGGAAGGGCGGTGGGTTCGGGGGTAATTGATGACAATGTTACTCGGGAGGATGGTAGGAAAAAAAATGCGGGACATACGCGACGGAGTTGGACAAAGGATGAGGCAGAACGCTTGAGAGGCGGATTGAGAAAACTAACTTTCTTTTTAACTACTATATAGATATATAGATATAGTACGCTACTATGGAGAAGCTGCCTCAATTTGCCAAATCTGTAAGCACTCACACGTTGAGCATATGTGGGTCAATGTAATTTTTTTGTAGCCAAGGAAACGAACGGTGAGCAAATTAGCATGCATGCACTAAATCCAAAACTGCTGACGTCATCCCATATTTAATGCCAAATTCGAAAATTTAAAATATTTTGTAGCTCAACTCGTTTATGCGATTTATGATCCGTTTTCGCCATTGGACTAGTCGCGTCGAGATCTTTAAAACTAGATCCCATATTAATATATTTCGACGAAAAAAATTCGGACCCAAAAGTTACCAACCAGTAACACGTAAGTTACCATGATGTAGTACGTAAGTTACCACCCCACACAACAATTCATTTTGGACGCAACTATACAACGGATGGTAACTCCATCGGTCTAGGTGGGTAACTACATCACTTACTAGGTGGTAACTCTATCAGTTTAGGTGGGTAACTCTATCAATTTATGGTAACTAACTCTATCAGTTTAGGATAACTCCATCACTATTAAGTGGGTGGTAACTCCATCACTACTAGGTGGATAACTCCATCACTACTGAGTGGGTGATAACTCCATCACTACGGAGTGGATAACTCCATCGCTACTGGGTGGTAGCTCCATCACTACTAGGTTGGTAACTTCATCAGTCTAGGGTAGGTAAGTGCATTACTACTGGTTGATAACTCCATCAGTTTAAGGTGGGTAACTCTGTCACTACTGGGTGGGTAACTTCATTAGTTTAGGGAATTCCATCAGTTTAGGGTAGGTAGCTCCATAACTACTGGGTGGATAACTTCATCAGTTTAGTATGGTAACTCCATCACCGTAGAATGGATAACTCCATCAGTTTAGAGTGGGTAATTTCATCACTACTGGGTCGGTATCTCTATCGGTCTAGGCTGGGTAACTCCATCACTACTGGGTGGTAACTCATTTAGTGTCTGGTGGATAACCCCATCAGTCTAGGGTGGGTAACTTTATCACTAATTAGTGGGTAACTCTATCGGTTTAGGGTGGATAACTATTACCTAGAGAGTAGAATAATTATATTGATTTCGTGATGATAATTATACCTCACCGATAAATTTGTTGTTTCATTTCTGGTTAACTTTTCTCAAATTCATGGGTAACTATAACTAGGTAACTCTATCACTACTAGGCGCTAACTTCATCAGTTTAGGCTTGGTAACTCCATCACTACGGGTTGGTAACTCCATCTCCATTGGGTTGTAACTCTCAAGTCTAGGGTGGGTAACTCATCACTACTGGGTGGGTAACTCATCACTACTGGGTGGGTAACTCCATTACTACTAGGTGGTAATTTCATCAGTTTACGTTTGGTAACTCATTCAGTCTAGAGTGGGTAACTCCATCACTACTGGGTGGTAACTTTATCAGTTTAGGGTTGATAACTTCATTACTACGGAGGTGGTAACTTCATCAGCTTTGGGTTGGTAACTCCATCACTACTGGATGATAACTTCATCAGTTTAGGGTGGGTAACTCCATCACTACTGGCGGTAACTTTATCGGTTTATAGTTGATAACTCCATTACTACGGGGTGGTAACTCTATCACTACCGGATGGTAATTTTATCAGTTTAGGGTTGGTAACTTTATTACTACGGGAGCGGTATGAATTTAGTATTTCTCAGTATAAACAACAACTATTTATTTGTACAAATACAGTATAAACAACAATTATTAGTCAATACAAATTTAGTATAAACAACAGCTATTTGTCGGTACAAATTCAGAATAAACAACACTACTTTTGGTAAAAATTCATTATAAACAACAACTATTTGTAGGTACAAATTCAGTATAAACAACCTCCAATAGCGCAAATTCAAAAACGGCAGCTAGCAGCCTCCACATCACGACGGCCACACTGAAAGACAGTGAGCAACAGCTGGACGACACGAAGCCCCCTGGGGCAAGCAGCTGGACTCCACGAAGCCCAGGCGGAGGTCACGCCCGTGCAACAGCCGTCGCACGCCGGCCTCGCACGCGACCTTCTGGTCTCCCTTTCTGCGTTCCATGGTGGCGCCAGCTCAGAGGTAGAGGACTCGTCGCTGGTGGCCGCGATGGTCACCATGGATTGACGGGCGAAGTGGAGGCCGACATCTTCGGGGTGGAGGAAGCCGTCGGCAAGGCGGAGCTGCTAGACACGAAGACAGAGCTCCACTTCTGAACTATTCCCTATCAACAGGCAGGATGACACAGAGGTGCGTGTTGGATGCGTGAGACGGAGGCCGAGCAGAAGGTGGCGGCGCTGCGGATTTGGTCACCGGAGCGACACAACGACGAAGGGCGCGACAGCGCACGGCGACCGACGGCGAAGTGGCGTTATAGGATGCAATAGACGGATCTGGAAGACATGGTGAAAGAGGAGGTCACCCTGAGTCTAAAGGACAAGGCGGCGAAGTGGGAGGAGGCACGACGGCGACGGGATCTTCCACGGCGACGACTGGCGGCGTTCGGGACACCAACTGCGTTCTCGCGTCTCCGTCCATCCCAGCACACACGGGTTCCACCGTGACTAAGAGGACGACGAGGCGAATCTCCTAGACAACCTTCTTGAGCTCGACATGACGTTGTTTGCCGGTGATGCGAGGGGAACAATGGCGGACCGTCGGACGCCGCTGGGATACACTTGATGCGGAGAAGGCCACCGGGATGCATGTTGGGAGGGCGGCGGTAATCGACCTCGTGGAGGAAGAAGGCAGGGCGAGGATTGCGGGCAGCGGTGGTGCTAGGGAAGCCGGCGGCGGGAGGTGGGGATTCGGGCTCGTGTGCGCGACCTGAGCGTCTCGTGGAAGTTGCTCGTTCTGGTTAAATCCCGGCTGTTCCCTCTCGATCTAATGGTTCGCGTCGGTGCGTACAGTTTTGCCAGATTGAAGCTGCTTCTGATTACATAAACCATAGATATATAAATATAGATATAGATAGAAAATAGGCGGAATATTCTTCAGTGAGAGGGTCTCGTCGATAGCGAGGCGCTTATTACGACTTCATCAATTTTAAAACGTGATCCGTGGGCTGATTATCTCAGATGTGCTCATAGGGATAGTGTGTGTGCATTCGTAGCAGTGAGTGTATGGGAGCGCCTTTATTATACTGTGTTTCACAAGAAAACGATAATATACGAGGGGACAGAGACTCGTGTACGATCACCGACCACCGGTCTCGGCGGCCGCGTCTCCAGAAATATTGGCGCGCCGCTCGCGGGAGCTCCCATGCCGACGCCATGCGTGGAGCGCCGCGGCTCGCGAAGGCGCGAGTCCACTGCCCACGCGGCGGTCATGCGCGCCTGCCCCGTCCTCCTGCCTCGCGTCACTGGATAAGCCCCACTCACTCCTCCCCCGCTCCCGGATCGCCGCGAGTTTCCTTTTGACTTTGCCGCCCGCCCATCCCTCCCGCGTCACAGAGTCACAAATGGGGGCGAAGGCGAGATCGCCCGGTAGGAGTCCCAACTTCGCGGCCTAGCTCGCCGAGCCGCTTAGCGGAAAAGAGGTACGTGTTCTTGGTGTGCGCTCCCTGTGCTCGATGAAATGCCCGTCAGATGAGAAGCACAGAGACCTTAGCTAGCCCCGCCGTTCCCTTCTCTTCAGAGGCTATTGGTCTATTTATTAGTCAGGTGCCGAAATGGCGATGTTATTCTTGCAGAGAGGAAGAGGAATTCCTTTTTCATCCGTCTAAACGCACGGAATGTGGCATCGCCTGCACCAAGTTCTTGGATGATTTGAATTCTGATTCCTAACTTTCCTTTTAGTCTTGTCTGCGTTTGAGTCTTTGCCTGATGCTATGACCTTGATAAGGAAGAGCCATATTGTGTCAACGACACAACCCTTCCTCTCCTGCCTTGCTGATATGATCCTATTTTCTAGGCTAAAGTGAATCAGCAAGAGTGATGCTCGCCGATGTTAACTTCCTGGAACTTAAATGGAGGACTATTTTTCGCGCATCCTAAACCTTGCCTGGCAGTTACGACAGCACTTGACACAACTCATAGGTACCAAGTCGATCATATATGTTTTGATTGGTTGAAATCATCCGGATATCCGACTTGCTAATATTTCATACACAATGTTGTCCTGACTCCTTGCTGATTCTGATTTACCGTTTTGTGTGCAAAGAGTTACCTTCTTACTGTGGAGCAAATTTATTTCGGCATATGATTTTTGTGTTACATGCTAGACATCATTTAAAGATGGGCGTCAACTTGCTAGGATTAGCGAGAATGTGCTCGAGATGGGAGTTTTATATCGGCATTGTTTCTGTTGAGTTCTCTTTCTTTAATGTTGGGTGTTGGTATTTATCTTGGCAGAGGATGTGTTTGGGTGCATTGATTGGATTCCTCGACCTTGTGAACTCCAATTCTCCGCTTCCAATAGAGGATTATTGCCTGGCGTGAAAGATATATTCATGGACAGAGTTTGGTTTTGTCCATTAGTAATACTACAGAAGAGTTGTCCATTAGTAATACTACAGAAGAACAGGCTGCAGATAGGGTATCTGTGAGGGAGACCACAATCTGCAATGGCTTGTCCAGTGTTTGGGAAAGGTTAGTATTCTCTGTGTTAATCAGATTATGTTAATGCTTGGGGATAGTAATATTTTTTACTGCACTGGCTAACCATGTGTTTTATCTTGTATGACGGATCCACTCTACAACTGTTCGTGCTGTCAGATCGTATGTAAGCTGGTCTTCCTATCTTTTGCGAAGCTTCAGATTGGGACAAAGGCTGGCATTCCATGTGAGAGGGCTGTGCAGTCTTTTTGCAAATGAGATTCATACCAAACTAAGCAGGTTAGCCACTGTGTTCTAAATTCCAACTTCTGTGTGTTTGCTCTCAGACTTGACTATCCGGGGCATCTTTCAGTCCAGAGTGCCCTTTTATAGATAGTTGCTAAAATCTAGTGCATGCTCACAGATTCCTGCATCGTTTCTGGACAACACTACAGGGCTCTTCTGAAGATATAGGATGGTTACAAAGAACTCGAATGTCGCTTTATTCAGTTGACGGAACATCTCGCTTTCATGAGCTTTTGCATGATGTCAGGTGAACTGTTTTCACTCTCCAGTGATGTATTTCTGATTGGTCTAAATTCAGTACTATGTTTTGGTACATGTGTAGTGTCGTTCCTGTTTCAAATATCTTATGAAGTTTTAGCTATGAATTAATCCCTACATTTACTTCATAATATAGCACTGTTTGATCACTTGGTTGTATCTCTGAAATTGAGTGTTACCATTTATTCCTTTGCTATGTTTTCATAACTACATGATCGTAATTATATGGATGTACTTTAAATAGGAATCCAACCTTGTCAATTTCCTTTACATAGCGAATTTACATGTTGCTGGATTAATCGTTATTCCATACATACATTTTATTTATTGTTGAAACGAGTGGGGCTTCATGAAGAAATCCACATTTGGTAGTGCATGTTTTGAATTACAAATGAACTTGGACAAAAAACAATGACACTGAAATGTTCTTATTTTTTCAGAAATGGCATGCATTATCTTCCTAATACACTAGTTTACTTGCTCATCCCTGGTGAGACATCTTTATCAGTTTTATACATGACCTTAACATGCCGTAGTGTAATAATGACTCATGTTCATCCTTTATGCAGGCCTTTTTAGCAACCACAGTCCACTTTACTTCCTCACTACAAAAAGATTTTTTTCAAGGATGGGGCTTACTTGCCATATTGCAAAGATTCATAGCGAGGTAATTCACCTCAACACGGTTGCATAAAACTTCCTAGGTTCCAACCTAAATTTATCTTCTCGAGTGAGGTCCTATATTTCTTTTCATGCTCTGCATGTGCGTTGAATCAACACATGTTTGCGTCCCACAAGTGACGTGTATTTCTCAACTGGTCCCTGCAGTGTATGCCTTGCAAGTTTGTGTTTTGTTCTGTTTATGCCTGTATTTTGCTTTCATTTTGTCCAGGCATCAGTGGAGAAAAATGCAAGGGAACTGAAACTATACATTGAAGAGCTCTACTGGGGATCTGGCAAACAGGTTTTGCTCCTTGGACATAGCAAAGGAGGAGTTGATGCGGCAGCAGCGCTTTCATTGTACTGGTCTGAGCTCAAGGGCAAGGTTGCCGGTCTGGCATTGGTTCAGAGCCCATATGGTGGCACCCCAGTGGCTTCTGACATCCTTCGGGAAGGCCAGATTGCTGACAAGGAGACCAGGAGGATCATGGAACTAGTGTGCAGACTAATTAAGGTCCTCACTATCTTGATTCACCTGTTTATGAAGAGCATGAACTGCTTGTGTAGCGTTTATTCTGTTCCATTTTATATCTTAACAAGTAGATGACTGCAGGGCGACATAAGAGCATTGGAGGATCTCACATATGCAAGGAGAAAGGACTTCATCTCGAGGCACAAGTTCCCCGTGGATGAACTGCCAGTCATCTGCTTCCACACCGAGGCCAGCATGGCCCCGACAGTGCTCGCCACACTGACCCGCATCGCCCAGGCCGAGCTCCTGCCACTGCTGGCACCCTTGCCGCTATTCTTATCCCAATATGTGGAGTCGTTCTTCGCTTCTCTGAAGCTGCCCCTGGTGATGCCGGTGTCGGCCGCGATGGCGGTTGTCGCGCTTCACCTGCGGCTGCGTTACGGGGCACAGAGCGATGGCCTGGTGACACGGCACGACGCCGAGGTGCCGGGGTCCGTGGTGGTGAGGCCGGAGCGGAGGCTGGACCACGCGTGGCTCGTGTTCTCGACGCTGAGGCGGTACCGCACGGAGGCTGACGCCACCGAGGTGTGTGAGGCCCTACTAGCCATGCTCGTCGAGATCGGCAGCAAGAAACGTCGTTCGATTGACCATCTGCCTTGTTGAGCAGATGTCTGCGTCTTGAAATGATTTTGTTTCATTTGTCGCCACCGAGGTGTGTGAGGCCCTACTAGCCATCCTCGTCGAGATCAGCAGCAAGAAACGTCGTTCGATTGACCATCTGCCTTGTTGAGCAGATGTCTGCGTCATTTTGTTTCATTTGTTTGTTAGTTGAACAAGAACATACTGTATGTAGTTACAGGAAATGACGGGACATAGTGGAAATTGCAATGAGCTCTCTCTTTTTTCTTATGAGAACAGAGGACAAATACAAAATATCAATCTTTTTTAGTTAAATTATGTCAATCTTGTTCTGCGTTAGATATGTTTGGCATATCAACTTAGTGCATGAATTCCAAATAATTTGCTGTAGGAACTGGTATTGCCTTTTCTGGTGCTATGTTCCATTCAGAAAACTGTAGGATCTGATATTGCCTTTGATGTTGTGATGGAGAAAGTCAAAGAGGTGAGTGTGCCTTCGGTAGAAGTCTCTGCTGATGAGGGCCTGAAGGTCGCAAAGAAGGGTAAGGATACGAGGCGTCATTTAAAGAAAGAAGATAGCAAACAAGGACCCAAGGAGGTGGAGGATGTCGGCAGCAAGAGATGCAAGGGAAAGAAGGGAGAGGTCAAGGAGGGGAAGAAGAACAGCGTGAAGGGTCTCTCTGATGATGGTGAAAACCTTGTGGGCAGATTGGTCTCCTCTAAGATTTTTGTGGCGAGCAGAGCACCACCTCCACTGGAACTGTTCTCCATCTTGCGTCAGGCTTCTCAGGCTTCTGTAGTTGGATTTAGCTGTGTAACTACCAGAGCTGGACGCCGGCCAACTGAAAGTGTGCTCCTCCGTCTCATCGCGCACGACTCCTCTGATGGTGATCCAGAGTGTGATGCATTCCTGCAGTAGTAGCAGCGGCGGCCAGTCTCCTTGTATGCCCAGGATCCAGCGGTTCTCCAATAGTCCTTGCTTAACTGAACGAGAGTTGCGTGTCCTCGTACTGATCATGCCAAGCATTGCCGGCCCAAAATCCGCAACCGCACGTCCATTGATCCATCTATCTCGCCAGAACAGTCTTGTTACCGTCGCCCACCCTGATGCAAACGAGCCTGTCCCCCGCCTCTGAATTTTGATCATGGCGAGGCCCTGCCATGGGCGAGAAGCGTCCGTGCGTCGCCGCCACTCCCAGCGCACCCTTAAAGCGATGCCCTGCAGCCGTAGATCCTTGACGCCGAGCTCAAACGGCTTGCACACCTTGACCTTGTGCCAGGCCACTAGACACTGGCCACCTGAAGCTCGCTCCTTGGCTGCCCAGAAAAATCCCCACAAACTCGTCTCGACCTGCTTGGACGGACGCGCGATGTGGCCTCTCTGCCAAGCCGGAACGATGTTGGTCGACGCGTCGAGCATGGGCTGCCACTCGGCCTTGGTCAGCGCTCAGCGGCCGGAGAGCGAGTTGGAGTCCGAGGTATCGGATGGGGAATTCTGCATCGCAAGCAGCTCCCAACTCGGTCAGCATCGTTGTTCTCCCGCGGATCAGGGTTGCGGAAGACTTGCTGTAATTGACAACCAACCCTGACGCCGCACCAAAAATCTCCACAATTCCTCTAACTGCCACCATGTCTTGGATCTCCGGCTTGATGAAAATGACCACGTCGTCCGCGTATATCGAGATACGTTGCGCAGGTGAGCAATTTCCAATCGGGGCCAGTAGCCCTCTTCCTCCACAGCCCTACTGACAATGAGCGTGACTACCTCCACAGCCCTACTGACAATGAGCGTGACTACCTCCACAGCATTTTAAACACGTTTATCCAGGCTTCGAGAATCTTATGGGTCCGCCACTTTACATGATCATAGTTCGCCGAAAAGCATAGTTCGCCGGAGAACATACATAAACATAAAATACATAGAACATGCATATGAAACAACCTAAAACTAAATCGACACGCTAGTCGCCGCCGTGCCGCTCGCTCCTGCGTAGGAGCTAGGAAGCACCAACGGTACTGCTTCTCCCACTCCCGCCGTTTAGCTGCGAACTTGTGGCTCAGGTTAATCCCCTTTCGGAGCCTCTCACAATACCATCACTCGTTTTGCTTCCGGGTCACCTCCTTCCGCCACACCGTGCAAACATTGGAAAAAGGATCGACTTCGCCTTGAGGAATCGGAGGAGCTCGACGGCCTTAGTAATCCTGGCGAGCTCCGCTTCGTCGCCGGTGGAGAAATCCGCGGATCGTCGCTGGATTCGTCGGAGTAGTCGCTGGAGGAGTCCGAGTCTAGCGCCAGCACGTTCTCCAGTTCGACACCGGCCACGGGAGGCGCACCGTCGGAGTAGTGGCACCGAGGCCCGCTTGTGGAGGAATCTCGGTTGAGGAGTGAAGCCGAAGCCGTTTTCCATTTCACAATGGAGGCGGAGAAATTGCTCACTAGAACTCGGCGGATGTAGCAGCGGCAGGTAGAAATCGCGACGGGGGTTCCGGAATCTCTCTAAATACTAAACTCCCTAGGATTTGTGCCCTCTCTTTCTCCCACATGTCAACATCATGGTATACCCCACTTAGCTCAATTTATTTATTAGTTTATCTATAGTTTAAAGTTTTGAATTGAGTTTGAAAAAAATTATATTGGATATATATCCTCTCCTTCCCACATGTCCATATCGTGGTAGACCCCACTTAGCTCACGTTATTTATTAATTTATACTTCATAGTTTTAAATTGAGTTTGAAAAAATTCTATTGGATATATATCCTCTCTTCCCACATGTCCACATAATGTTAAACCCCACTTAGCTCACTTTATTTATTAATTCATAGTTCATAGTTTTAAATTAAGTTTGAAAATATCCTTCTAATAACTAAGCTCTCTAAAAGATAGAGCTTATTGGTTGCTCCACGTGGCAACTTTCTATTGGTTACATCAGATCCAGCTAGAAATAATATTATTTGTCCGTTTAAGCTTACTTTTCTATCTACTGCACACAACAGTGCCGCCCCTCTCTTATAATTCAATAGGTGCTCTATTTTACAACATAGATCATTTGGGGCAAAAAATATTGCTCTAATAGCTACTGCCCTGCATTTGATGTAAATTTAGCAACAAAAAAAATTGTCAAACCAAAAAACATCAAGTGCGGCAAATATTAAAAACTTGGGCTGCTGCTATATAACAGAAAGGCCAAAACACGCACGCTAATTACCAATCGGAAGTTTCATGTCGCTCTCACGCCTCTTCTCCGGTGACTATTGTCGCCTCTTCTACCATCGGTTTGGCCTCGGATCGGGTAGTTCCACCACAACTCTAACCGATTCGGCAACAAATTCAATACCACTGGTCCACTGCTCAAGGGCACCACATATCGGGAGGGATGCCGGCCGTCGCTTTCCTCCCGCGCGCGGCCACCATCGACTCCCGTCCGTATTAACTCATTTGGGACAAAAAAAATGTTGCTCGAACAACTAACCGGTCTTGACGAAAATTCTGTCTATTTTTTTTCAAAAAGAAAAAGGCAAGTGCTACAAAAATAAAACACTAGGGCTGTTGCTATAAAACAGAAAGACCAATACCTGCACGACAACTAAAAATCGGAATTTTCATGCCGGCCTCACGCCTCTCCTCCGGTGAGCACTGCCGCCTCTTCTCTCACCGATCCAGTTTCGAATCCGGCAGCTCCACCAAAACTCTAACCGATTCGGCCGCGAATGTACCATCACATCTCAAGGACACCATGGATCATGAGGGATTTTGCCTCGAATAATGTCGTCTCTCTCCTCCCGTGCGTGGCCACCAATGACTCTCTTTTGTAGCTCTTCCTGACGAGCCACCCGAAAGGCCCTCCTCGCTTCCCCTTCCTCGGTGCCTCCTCCTTCCCTCCAAGCATGAGCACGAGAAACATACGATAGCTCTGCCTCTGGCTGCACCTCGACTAGCACCGCATCGCACGGCTCCTTCGACTCCACACACACCAGTTGTCAGGCTCGCCTCGTTAAGAGGTTAACAAATTCAAATTTGTTACTTTTGTATTATACAGTTTATACCACTGTTTGCTAGACCAATGCGTGCAATATTTTTCTGAAAATGGTATGAATTTGTACCTGATGATGTATCAGACACCAATCTTTACTCAGATCATCATGTCATGTATTTATAACTGCAATCATAACCTCGGGCGCAGCAAAGCGCGCCAACCTCTTCTAGTGTGAACCCTAAATGGTGTCGATTATAATGACGAAGAAAACGCATATTGGGGTCACAGGATATATGTTTTCGGGTCGTACCGTTACGCGGTGTCTGTCCAGGCCAGAAAAAATGACCTAAACAACGAATCTGGCGGAATTTTTCGGGATAGGGTTTCGCTAGAGATGCTCTAGGAAAATCAGCGATCTTTTTTCTTAGCGAAGAAATTAACTCTTGTGCATCAAGAAACATGCACCAATATTTTGGTCGGCTATAAATTTCCGGCTATCTTTTAGTCCCATACCGCCATACACGTCGAATCGGTATTGTTTAAAATTACATTGCCATTTTATGGACCCACTATTCTTAAGTTTTTTGAGAAAATGCCTGCAAAGTCACCGATGGTACTGTACTTAACTTACTAGTTTTTTTTTTTTTTTGAATTTTACTTAACTTACTACTCCCTCCGTTCTAAATTAGTTGTCTTGCATCCATTTTTTAGCAAATGAAAGACAACTAATTTGAAACGGAGGGAGTAGTTGAAAAGCATATGCGCCACGTATTATGTGAGTTTCCTTCTGCGCTAGATTTTTAGTCCCGCCGCTAAACTGATTTGATGGCAACCGATTTAAATTTCTTTTTCCGTCCAGCAAGAAAAGTTGGGCTGAGACCTGAGAAGGAGAAGCCCGCAATAAATTCCAGCGCAATCTCCGTGCGCCACACCCCAAACACCTGACTGCCCTCCTCTTCTCTCCCCAAACCTGCCGCCGCAGCCAGGTGAAGCCCGCGACGCTCCCCTCCTCCTCCCGCCGCCGCGTCGAGCCGCAACGCTCCCCGGCTCCCGGTACCCCCCGCCGCCGCGATCCTCGGCCTGGCTTCCGATCTCCGGGTGGATGGCCGGAGCAGCGCGGATCCTCGACGCGGCTTTCGTCCTCACGCCGCCTCTTCAAGGATGAGGGGCGCAGGCGGGGACGCGCCTGCAGACCGGGACCGACGCCACAGTACGCCGACTCCGGATGCCGCCCACAGTGGCACGCCGGAGGGCTCGCGCTCGGGGTCTTCAGCGTCAGAGTTCGGCAAGGGCGCGTCGGCCAGCCACAGTATGCCGACTCCGGAGGGCTCCCTCAGAGCAGCGAGACAGAATCGAGCAAGTCTCGTGCAAGCCAATAAATATTCAGAGAAAAGAAAAGAAAAGGCAACAATCTCCCTGTTGTTTGTAATCTGTGTAACAAATCTGTACTCTAAAACTAAAATGCAACAGTTGTGAGTAGTCAGTTTTTCTATTCCTACAACTGATCACTTGCAACAGTCTCTATTCCTACAGTTGTGAGTTGAGCAACTAGTAACTATCCTAGCTAACAGCAGTCCGAACATTTGATTCCATAACGAGAGCTAGTAGCATCCGATCAGAGACCGATGCAGCCAAGTGAGCAAAACAGAACACCCTCAGGGACGCGCTCTGTGCAGTTCTGGTGCTGGCAGCCATTGGGGTTGCCCTCCACCTCCTCAAGCGCTAGCTGGATGTCGCGGCGCCGCGGAGCGATGGCATGCAGGGCCTCTCCCCCGTCTCCTTGCTCGGGCAGCACCTACAGTGTGGAGATTCATGGGCATCAAACATTTCATGAAAATGAGAAAATGACAAGCATGGTTAGGCATCAGGCTAATTAACTCACCTGCACGAGCTGAGCAAGCTCAGGTGGGATCAGGCCGGCCGCCACGGCAATCCAGCCGAACCCAGGACGGTGAACATCAACCACCAGAGGAGAGCTCCGCCGTCCGGGTGGTGCAGTGCATGGTCCGGACAGGCGCGGGAGCAGAATGATCTGTGACACCTGGTGCAGAACTTGTCTCTCCTCATTCCTTGGAAATCCCGGGCGTCATGGACCATCTGCCTTGCCCGCTGTCTCTCCTCCGCATGGCCGGACATGACGTGGTCAGTCTGCAACAAGAATGTTAATTCAGCCACGTGGCAATCAATTTACACCAGTCGCCATCCATACCTTGCACGCGATCGCACGGAGCTGGGACTTGTTCCCCCGTCGCCTGTGACACGGTGGGTACGCGCATGTACGTTTCCACCTCATGTCAGGTTGTTGCGGCGGAAGGACCGGAACCCACAGGCGTCCGCCGTCGTCGATCTTCTGCACGTCGTTCAGGGCGTAGCCGCAGCCCTTCACCTCCTCGTACCGCACCGTCGGGGCACCCTTTAGGTACCGGATCTGAAAGACCAAAAACAAAAACAAAATTGGACCAATTCCATGAATCACCAAGCTGACATGACAACAAAAACATCCGCATCTTGATTCAAATAGTACTCCGTACAAGGCATTAATCTTTTTCTAAACCGCCGAGCGGAGCGATTAGTCACAAGAATCAAGTAGCATTCCAAGAACCAGACTAGTGCCAATGCGCTGGTGCGATTAGTCACAAGAATCAAGTAGCATTCCAAAAACCAGAACTAGTGGCAATGCGCTGGTGCGATTAGTCACAAGAATCAAGTAGTAGCATTTCAAGAACCAGAACTAGTGGCAATCCGCTGGTGCGATTAGTCACAAGAATCAAGTAGCATTCCAAGAACCAGTAACTAGTTGCAATGCACGAGTGCGATTCCAACAAGAATCTTGGAATCTCGCTACAGACAACGGGAAGAGTCAACTACGGAGTAGAAATCTACTAGCGCAAACAGGCAAGAAAGGGACATCGAATCCAAGAAAAAGTATGAGCCTTAGAGCAAGGTTAATAGTATAGCCGACTGTTGGCTGTAAGGTAGTGCCATGTCATCTATAGCCAAACTAATAGCCAACACATATAATAGTTAGCTATAGAAAAGTACTACTTCATGAATGCACGGTCCACTTTACACTCTCACAAGCTGCCTAGGAGCACGTGCTGCAGCTGGCTCTTGCATGAGAGCCCGCTTCCCTTCTCTCTCCTCTTCTCTCTCATCCAACTAAGCAAGAATATATTATTCAAATCCTTATAACCCGCTTACGTGGCCTTATTAGACTTGCTCTTACCGGCGCCAACTCGCTAAATTTCTTTTTCCGTCCAGCAAGAAGGAGAAGCCCGCAATAAATTCCAGCGCAATCTCCGTGCGCCACACCCCCAAACACCTGCCTGCCCTCCTCTTCTCTCCCAAAACCTGCCGCCGCCGCAGCCAGGTGAAGCCCGCGACGCTCCCCTCCTCCTCCCGCCGCCGCGTCGGGCAGGACCGCCGCCGCGATCTGTACTCTAAAACTAAAATGCAACAGTTGTGAGTACTCAGTTTTTCTATTCCTACAACTGATCACTTGCAAGTTTGCAACAGTCTCTATTCCTACAGTTGTGAGTTGAGCAACTAGTAACTATCCTAGCTAACAGCAGTCCGAACATTTGATTCCATAACGAGAGCTAGTAGCATCCGATCAGAGACCGATGCAGCCAAGTGAGCAAAAAAGAACACCCTCAGGGACGCGCTCTGTGCAGTTCTGGTGCTGGCAGCCATTGGGGTTGCCCTCCACCTCCTCAAGCGCTAGCTGGATGTTGCGGCACCGCGGAGCGATGGCATGCAGGGCCTCTCCCCCGTCTCCTGGCTCGGGCAGCACCTACAGTGTGGAGATTCATGAAAATGAGAAAATGACAAGCATGGTTAGGCATCAGGCTAATTAACTCACCTGCACGAGCTGAGCAAGCTCAGGTGGGATCAGGCCGGCCGCCACGGCAATCCAGCCGAACCCAGGACGGTGAACATCAACCACCAGAGCTCCGCCGTCCGGGTGGTGCAGTGCATGGTCTGTGACACCTGGTGCAGAACTTGTCTCTCCTCATTCCTTGGAAATCCCGGGCGTCGTGGACCATCTGCCTTGCCCGCTGTCTCGCCTCCGCATGGCCGGTCATGACGTGGTCAGTCTGCAACAAGAATGTTAATTCAGCCAGCAAAAGACACTCGTGTAGGGTTGAAAACGGAACGTAAACGGAAGGAAACATGCTTTATCGTTTTTGTTTCCGCTTATCTAGCCGGAATCGGAAACGAAATCGGAAACCCCGGAAACGAATACGGAAACGGAAATCACCAAAAATGAATACGGAACGGATACAGAACGGAAACAATGCGAAAGCGGACATTTGTCGGAACATAATGGCGGTGTAATATGTTGATTCGTACACCAAAACACACACATAAAGAAATAAAGAAGTAGCTAAGAAAACAAGGAATTGTTCACAATCTCGACAAAAAAGACAGTTGAACATAAAGTATCACACACAAAATTTAACACTCCGACAAGCACGAAAGTTCACAAAATTTGTTGGGTTGTGTATACGGAAACTTTCCTTATTCGTTTTTACGGAATTTCCTTTTCGTTTCCGTTTCCATCGGAATAGGCTTTATCGTTTCCTTTGTCGTTTCCATTTTAGAATATTCAGTTTCCGTTTCATTTCCGCAAAATTCGGTTTCCGTTTCCTTTTTTGCTCTTCGTTTCCTTTTTTTACGGAAACAACCGGAAAGTTTCCTTACCGTTTTTAACCCTACACTCGTGGCAATCAATTTACACCAGTCGCCATCCATACCTTGCACGCGATCGCACACAGCTGGGACTTGTTCCCCCGTCGCATGTGACACGGTGGGTACGTTTCCACCTCATGTCAGGTTGTTGCGGCGGAAGGACCGGAACCCACAGGCGTCCGCCGTCGTCGATCTTCTGCACGTCGTTCAGGGCGTAGCCGCAGCCCTTCACCTCCTCGTACCGCACCGTCGGGGCACCCTTTAGGTACCGGATCTGAAAGACCAAAAACAAAAACAAAATTGGACCAATTCCATGAATCACCAAGCTGACATGACAACAAAAACATCCGCATCTTGATTCAAATAGTACTCCGTACAAGGCATTAATCTTTTTCTAAACCACCGAGCGGAGCGATTAGTCACAAGAATCAAGTAGCATTCCAAGAACCAGAACTAGTGCCAATGCGCTGGTGCGATTAGTCACAAGAATCAAGTAGCATTCCAAAAACCAGAACTTGTGGCAATGCGCTGGTGCGATTAGTCACAAGAATCAAGTAGTAGCATTCCAAGAACCAGAACTAGTGGCAATCCGCTGGTGCGATTAGTCACAAGAATCAAGTAGCATTCCAAGAACCAGTAACTAGTTGCAATGCACGGGTGCGATTCCAACAAGAATCTTGGAATCTCGCTACAGACGACGGGAAGAGTCAACTACGGAGTAGAAATCTACTAGCGCAAACAGGCAAGAAAGGGACATCGAATCCAAGAAAAAGTATGAGCCTTAGAGCAAGGTTAATAGTATAGCCGACTGTTGGCTGTAAGGTAGTGCCATGTCATCTATAGCCAAACTAATAGCCAACACATATAAAATTACTACTTCATGAATGCATGGCCCACTTTACACTCTCACAAGCTGCCTAGGAGCACGTGCTGCAGCTGGCTCTTGCATGAGAGCCCGCTTTCCTTCTCTCTCCTCTTCTCTCTCATCCAACTAAGCAAGAATATATTATTCAAATCCTTATAACCCGCTTACGTGGCCTTATTAGACTTGCTCTTACCGGCTCCAACTCGCTAAATTTCTTTTTCCGTCCAGCAAGAAGGAGAAGCCCGCAATAAATTCCAGCGCAATCTCCGTGCGCCACACCCCCAAACACCTGCCTGCCCTCCTCTTCTCTCCCCAAACCTGCCGCCGCCGCAGCCAGGTGAAGCCCGCGACGCTCCCCTCCTCCTCCCGCCGCCGCGTCGGGCAGGACCGCCGCCGCGATCTGTACTCTAAAACTAAAATGCAACAGTTGTGAGTACTCAGTTTTTCTATTCCTACAACTGATCACTTGCAAGTTTGCAACAGTCTCTATTCCTACAGTTGTGAGTTGAGCAACTAGTAACTATCCTAGCTAACAGCAGTCCGAACATTTGATTCCATAACGAGAGCTAGTAGCATCCGATCAGAGACCGATGCAGCCAAGTGAGCAAAACAGAACACCCTCAGGGACGCGCTCTGTGCAGTTCTGGTGCTGGCAGCCATTGGGGTTGCCCTCCACCTCCTCAAGCGCTAGCTGGATGTCGCGGCGCCGCGGAGCGATGGCATGCAGGGCCTCTCCCCCGTCTCCTGGCTCGGGCAGCACCTACAGTGTGGAGATTCATGAAAATGAGAAAATGACAAGCATGGTTAGGCATCAGGCTAATTAACTCACCTGCACGAGCTGAGCAAGCTCAGGTGGGATCAGGCCGGCCGCCACGGCAATCCAGCCGAACCCAGGACGGTGAACATCAACCACCAGAGCTCCGCCGTCCGGGTGGTGCAGTGCATGGTCTGTGACACCTGGTGCAGAACTTGTCTCTCCTCATTCCTTGGAAATCCCGGGCGTCGTGGACCATCTGCCTTGCCCGCTGTCTCGCCTCCGCATGGCCGGTCATGACGTGGTCAGTCTGCAACAAGAATGTTAATTCAGCCAGCAAAAGACACTCGTGGCAATCAATTTACACCAGTCGCCATCCATACCTTGCACGCGATCGCACACAGCTGGGACTTGTTCCCCCGTCGCCTGTGACACGGTGGGTACGTTTCCACCTCATGTCAGGTTGTTGCGGCGGAAGGACCGGAACCCACAGGCGTCCGCCGTCGTCGATCTTCTGCACGTCGTTCAGGGCGTAGCCGCAGCCCTTCACCTCCTCGTACCGCACCGTCGGGGCACCCTTTAGGTACCGGATCTGAAAGACCAAAACCAAAAACAAAATTGGACCAATTCCATGAATCACCAAGCTGACATGACAACAAAAACATCCGCATCTTGATTCAAATAGTACTCCGTACAAGGCATTAATCTTTTTCTAAACCGCCGAGCGGAGCGATTAGTCACAAGAATCAAGTAGCATTCCAAGAACCAGAACTAGTGCCAATGCGCTGGTGCGATTAGTCACAAGAATCAAGTAGCATTCCAAGAACCAGAACTAGTGGCAATGCGCTGGTGCGATTAGTCACAAGAATCAAGTAGTAGCATTCCAAGAACCAGAACTAGTGGCAATCCGCTGGTGCGATTAGTCACAAGAATCAAGTAGCATTCCAAGAACCAGTAACTAGTTGCAATGCACGGGTGCGATTCCAACAAGAATCTTGGAATCTCGCTACAGACGACGGGAAGAGTCAACTATGGAGTAGAAATCTACTAATAGCGCAAACAGGCAAGAAAGGGACATCGAATCCAAGAAAAAGTATGAGCCTTACCGGCGCCAACTCGCCGCCTCCCTCGTGGTGTGGGCCATGGGTCGCGCAACAATGACGGCAGTAGGAGACCACGCACCGGAAGCAGGCGTGCACCGCGCCTCCCAATCCAGCGCCACCATCCGACGGACAACCTCGATGGGGAGCGCCATGGTGCTTTCTTGTTGTGTCTGGAGCAGGAGACAGGAGGAGGGCGGCGGTTAGATTTTGTTTTCCTGGTCAAGTCGGCTGACGGCTGATTAAATAACGGTTCGAACAGAGGAACGGGATGAGGCGGAACAGAGGAGCGTGCAGGCGGTTTGAGGCGGTTCGTTTCCAGCTTCCCGGATACTCCTTCCTTTTCCATACCATGTGGCCGGCCCTTTTAGAATAAAAATTAAATGCTAAAATGAATTTCCACTTCTCACAAACTATCGTCGGCAGTTAAAACGAAAATAAAAACGGTTTTGCTAATTCTAGCTTAGTGCTCAGTCAAGTCACAGTCATACTTCGCTAGATTTGCACCTATTACTTTTCAAGTTGCAAAAGGATCGTAGCCGGACTGTTGGTTGGATTTTCTTCTTTAACTCGTGCTAAGCAGAGTTGCAACTAATAAGTTGATTCTCATTCTACTATAAATTAGTCACACCCTAATAAAAATATATGAATAGATCCTATCCACCACTCCAAGTCCTGTCACCTTTCTCGCCTCTCCATCACAGGAGACGGGAAACTTTGTCATAGTAGAGCTTGTTGTAATAGACATACGAGAAGTTGTCGTGCTAACATAGCAGTAACCAACGATGAGAACCCTAAATCAGAAGAGTTAGAGCCACAACTACACCAAATAACTCGAAAAAACCACATGATCCTAGAAAATCCGCCGGACACACGACTATTTCCGCCTTCTGCCGACACTAGGGAGCACAACCAGAGCAGGGATAGGATGGAGATGAACTTACTCTAACTTGCGGATCTCACAATAACTTTACCATTTCAAACAAGACAATAATACACCAAAAGAGAGAACAAAAACATAGCCGCTAGTGAGGAGTATTTATGCCTTAAGTAGTACATCTTAAGGCATAAATACTTGAGTCATTCGTCGCTCACAACATCGTGACGGATATAAGCGATAGATCGGATCGATGATTAATTTGGATGAAACAAAACATATAGACCATTTCTGTCGCAGCCACCCCTGCACATCTCCTTCTACCCTCTGTGTGAACAAACCGCCCACAACCGGTGGGGAGTTGTTTGCATACAATTACCACCTTTTTAGCTAAATTTTTATCTTGGTACCACTTTTTGTTCCTGTGAAAAAAATTGACCACATTTTTTTCAGGTTTACTAAAAAAACTATAAACTCGCTTTGATAACAGATTAACACCGAATCAGACGGTCTAGTTTCACATGTAGGGTGACGTGGCGGGCTGAGAGAAAATTGACACCGAAAGTGACAGTTGGCTTGTTAGTGTTTCATTACCGGCTAGTGAATTTATGTGTAGGTACAGGCTTCTAACCCCGATGCGATGCGCTCACAGTCTTAAGCATGCAAGAATGTATACTGGTTCAGGCCTGGGATCATCCTAGTAAAACCCTACTCATGTGTGGATCGATTGTATTCAGACATGTGAGACGCTCAAGGTACAAGATGACGACGACTAGCGGTTTAGCCGTTTATGCTGGATGATGTGTTCTCCGTGGGAGGCGATGTATGTGTTGTGTGTTTTGGTGGTCGTGGGTGTGTGTTGTGAATCAATTGAACAACCCATTTCCTGAGAGACATGTACCCTTACTAGAAGGTAAGGGCGCGCTTTGCCGCGCCTTATTTAATTGTTTTCGTTTATTGTATTTGTTTCTTTATTTTTGTTCTCTTGTTGTGGTTTTGAATAAGGCGCGTTTTATCATTTTTTTTTCATGTTTAGTTTGACAGATAAACAAAATATGTTATTTCTCTTCATTATAACAATTTTGTGAGTGCCATGAGGATATTCGGCACAAAGTTTATGACAAACAAATATTTCAAACTCATAGGTCATATCATTTATTTTCCTGATACTAATGAGAAACTACCCTACTATTATATGAAGGATTAACAATTTAATTAAAATGTCATGTATTTCTAGAAAAAAAAAACTAATCTCCACAGTAGAAAGTTAATATATTATGCAGTTTCAGCAACCATGTTTCATTACAACCAATCTCGTCAATCCATATGTAGGAGATTTTTTTTGTGAACTCCATTGTTGTATTAATTTTTCTGCATCTGGAGAAACGTAAAGGTGGATTGTGTGGTTTTGTACTGCGTTTCGCGTACTCTCACCACTTGGTTAAGAGTTGAATTTAGGTCACACCACCACATATGAACAAATTTGTTTAACTGATAGTCACGTGAGGAGCGGTGAACGGTATATGGCCCGGTGCGACGACAGTGCAGCTGCCGGAGCTGCTCGGGCACAAATAAAGTTTCTTGCGGCAATGGTCACACACGTATATATAGTATAATATTTACATGAATATGTCTGTTGAAATAAGAAAGTTATGGGGAAAGGCGAGATGGATCTAGTTGTCGAAGGAAATTTCAAACTGTTAAACGAGTGCGACAAATTTGATAAAATTTGTCTAAAAAGATACGAACTTCGGTCCAAAATTAATAAGTTACAATTGAAGAAATTCGAAACTCAGCACGGGAATGAAAACTACTCGTCGACATGCATATATTTCGTTTATATCTTTTCTCAAATCAAAATACGGCTGTGTATATGGATGGGATTAGATAGAGTTGTTTTTGTGGTTTTTCAAAACTTGGTTCGCCTGTGTTGTACTAACATATATTAAAAGATGCCATAAAGTAATTACATGCATGTGGGCCCATCGAAAACCCAAAGGCATAAAGTAATCACATGCATGTGGGTCCATCCAAGACCCAAAATACATGATGAGATGGAGTCACCACAAGTTAGGAATTCTTGTGGGATTGTATGTTGTAGAGATATAATGCGCGTTACCGGTTTATAGGAATAGTCGGTTAATCGCTATAGGCCCAGGTACCTGTTGTAATCGGATTGAGGCTACCGCCAGCTGTGTAGCGGGCGTCCGCGCCTAGGGTGCTACATCATCCTCTAATGTAAGGGCATCTCCAGCCGTTCACCCCCCCCCCCCCCCCCTCCCCCCAGGTTTTGGTGCGGCGCCTTTTTGCGTTTGCGCCGGCGCTATTTGGGACCTGGGGGGCGAAGTTTTCACTCGTTTCGGCCCCCAGAAAACACAAAGCAACATAATTTCAAAGTTCTCATTCCCGCCCCCAAAAAAGGCCCGAGTTCGGCGATCGAAACAGCCACAGTTGGGCGATAATACAAAAAAGCCATATAGTTTGGCGAATCAAGCCACAGTTCGGCGATCTGGTGAAATGGCCACATTCGGCATGCTGCTGATACGGAGATCATATCAGATGGTCGTCGGCGACACCTCGGCAACCTCGGCATCCTCGTCGAGATCGATGGGCGTGGTCGTCGGAGCAGGGGCAGAGGTCGGAGTGGCCGTAGGCTCGGCGGCAGCGGCGGTAGGCGGCGGCGTGATCGTGGCCGAGCTCGTGTCGTCTGGAGTGGTCGAGCTCGTGTCGTCCGCCGGGGCAGTCGCTGTCGCAGTCGCCGTCGCGGTCGGGGTCGGTGCGGGGGCGAACTGCTGAGAATCACGCGCCGCTGCGCCATGAACCACGCCCTGACCTCGGGGTCCATCGCCTCTGGATTGCCTCCCATGAGGAAGGCGAGGTCGTTGTTCCTCTTCTTCGCCGCGATGTTGGTCTTGAGGAGGTCGAGCTTGATGCCCTGGTTGGCCATGAGCGCCTTCCACCTCGCCTCGGCCTTCTCCTCTCTCGCCGCGGCGTGGATTTGAGCGTCGGTGTAATACCACACAGTTTAGAGAGTCGGAAAGGGTAGAAATAGAATTTGTGCATTTGCATAGCATGCATTTAAAAATGCGGGAAATTTTGGCGCGCTTAAGAAAAAAAAAACAAAGTGATCGATGTTTCTCTCGACTCGATGACTTAGGTTTAGATCATCCTGTTGAGTGCGATAAACTTCGACATGACCTTTCCTAATTTTCAACACTTCCAAACACAATTTACAATATGACCAGATATAATTCAATTGAACAGAAGACACACCCATAATCTCATCTATATGAACATACAAATCCAACAAACATCTATTATGATCTCATCTCAATTCATCACATTAACACATACATGATCATATTACAATTCAATTACATCATGTCCTAATTTCAATCTTATCTTTTCTTATCAGTATACTCATCTCAAATACAAACATCCAAAGTCTTTATAGATACAAAAATGGACACAAGATCAAACATTACAAGTGGAATTCAAATGAATAAATGAATATTACAACATTTAATCGAATAAGTACATATCTCATCTAACAAGAAAGAAAATTCCTAAACTAAATCTTAAACTATATCTTCAATTCATTTTTGATCTTCTCAACTTATCTTGATCTTCTTATCTCCCACATCTTATTCTTGAATTCCTGCGCACAAGAAGAAGAACAGAAAGAAAGGAATTGAAGCAAGTATCTGTTCTTATCAACTTCTCTAGAAATTGTGAAATTCAAAGGTTTTATGCTATGCAAAATAAGATGGAAGCAAAGCTGGCCCCTTTGTTGACAAATTCCTTTTACATACATGAAGCAATTGAAAATCATCTAAAATTAAACAAAGACAAAAGAAATGTTTCTTAATTAAAATGTTTGCCTTCACTACAAGGGTGAGGCAAAACTTTGTGTTGGAATTCGACTACTGGATATTAGGAACTTGTCCTAATACCCAAGTGGTGATTAGAGGGAATTATATCTAAGGCAGCAATGGATCTTTGGATCATCTAGAAGCAAATGGGCAGCAAAGAGAAGAAGGCAACATTGATCCATTTGAGCAAGCAACAAAGGCAATATGTGACGAAGACAAATAGAATTGATCCAACTATATTTAGTCAACAAGGCAACATTTTTGTATCCCTCTAATCTAGTCAAATTCCTAATAAAGAAAAGCCCACAAGTAAATTGTTCTCTATTGGTATCAAGAACCAATAAGAACAAAGCCCACATGGTAATTGAAATGTTTCTCCAATGATATTAATTACCAAGGAAGAAAATAAGCTAATCTATAAAGCCCACAAATCCGAAATGTAAAGCCCACAAGATCACCACCCATAACTTGCAAAGCCACTAGTATTTCACAAGCCCACATAGGAGAATCAGCCCACAAGTCCATCTAGTGACAATTACCACTTGTCTTGCTCAAGAATAAATCTCACAAGGAGATAAGACCAACGACAAGTCATCCCTATCCACAACCAAAATATCTAACTTAACTTGAACCTCAAGGAACGCTCATACATGAGGGCTTGATACCCAAGCACGTTACTCACCAATGCAAATGAGGAGTCACCTAGTTGTGTGTCACCACCACAACAACCAGCCATCAGTATATAAATAGGACAGCAGCTGTACAAGCCACTGCCCTTGCACCACTACACCTCTCAGCCGTATCAAATCTTCCCTACATCAAGAAATTCATCTATCATCAATACTCTACTATTTCTACAGCATCAAAACAGCAAGAACACATCATCCTTTGCTCACATCAGATCATCTATATTTCAAGAACACAAGAACATCCACTGAAATAATTTGCAGCTAGATAATACACCCTAGGAACATTGAAGCAGCGAGGAGGAGCAGGCTAACCACAAGACGCAGGTTATCATCATTTTCCAGAAGACCAAGCTGCTCAACAAGAGCAGGTTAATTCTTTGTGTGTGTTAGGCAGAGGAGAGGTGCTAGCAAGTTCTGTGAATGACAGGACAGTGCTAGAAAGAGAGGAGAGCAGGGCAGCACATTAAAATCTATCCAAGAATACATCTGTAAATCATTCCAATTACCCTTCAACTAGATCTCAACTAGGAGGATACAAAGAAGTGTATCTCTCAGACTTGCATAGAGTTGCTATACTGAATCATCACAGAGAATAAAAGCCACACTAATATCTGTTCTTATAAAAAAGATATGCCTCAGCCTTTGCATCATTGGTAGCAGCCAAGAAATTACAAAAGTATCTAAACAACAAGATCAAGTGTATTTTATATCTGTTCTTATCAAAATTTACCAAGAAAAGCTACCAGAAATGCTGGACACAGCTAGACTTGATAGATCACAGCTCTTAGCACAAAATAGTTTGTATCAGGGATGTTATATTGCTTGTGTACACTCTGAGGATGAAGGGGTCGCAGCATAGAAAATAAAAATTTTCCTACGCAACAAGCGGAATAAACCCCAAGGATCTAGATCTACTAGATGGAGGTAGCGAAGATGAGATCCAATCTCTTACCCTTGAAGATCAACAAACGCGTTTTGTCGGTGCAGGGGTTGGCTAGTCGATCCCCGCAACTAGACTCATCTAGTCGCGAGGAGATGTATTTCCTCGAAGTCCAATCTGACGAAGTGCCACAAAGGGGTAGCACCTCCGCGGTATCCACACGTACGGCTCGATGTAGATCTCCGCCTTCTTGATCCCGCAAGCAAGGTGGAGATGGCTAGATGGATCTCGGCACCATGACGGTTGTGGTGGCGTTGATGATGATGATCTCCACGAGCATGGCTTCGCCAAGCCAAGCAAGAGGAGAGGGAGAGGAGGGCATGGTGCAGCAGCCCTACGGCTAGGGGTGGTGCAGCATCTATGGTGGAGGAGATGGCGGCAGCCCTTCGGGGAGGGGTGGCGCCAAGGGAGAGGTAAAGGAGGTGGCGGCTAGGGCACCAAGGGAGGGGTGCGGCTAGGGCAGCAAGGGGTGGTCACGCCCCAGCCCTCCCCTCCCCTCCCCTTTATATAGGCGTGGGGGGGCTGCCTTGGCCCCTCCTCCAAGTCCTAGGGCCGGCGGCTTGAGGGAACTTATTCCCCAAGTCGGCCCCCTAGGGTTTTGGGTGCCTCCCACATGGGCCAGCCGCATGGGCCTTTAGGGAGAGGATGCGGCCAGCCCAAGTGGGCTGCTGCACCTCCCCTTAAGCCATGTGGGCCTCCTAGGTTCGTGGCCCCCAAAGGTGGGGCCCTCCGGAACCTTCCGGAACCTTCTAGAATCTTCCGGTACTCTGCCGGAATTTTTCCGAACTTTTCCGGAACCCTGGAAACCACTTTCCTTATATGAAACTTTATCTCCGGACTCTTCCGGAGCTCCTCGTGATGTCTAGGATCTCATCCGAGACTCCGAATCACCATTCGTTCATACCATCAAAACATCTCATCGCTAAACCCTAGCTACATCGGAGCGTTAAGTGTGTGACCCTACGGGTTCGAGAACATGGAGACATGATCATATCAATAATCAATAGCGGGACCGGGATGTCCATATTGACTCCTACATATTCAACGAAGTTCTTTATCGATTGACCCATCAAGACGCAGTTTTTTAGCAACGAACAGACTACCATAGTCAACCATGATCTACAAGGATTTTTGCAAAGACATCTGGACTTTTGTTTATGATAATTTTAGTTCATCTTAATGAACTCCCACTAAACTCAACATCTCTCTGGTTGTTTAGTGACACACGATCCAAATCCACTACACCACAACCGATCATCACGTGAGATGATGTAGCTTCAAAGGTGAACATCGCCATGTTGATCATATCGTCCATATGACTCGTGTTTAACCTTTCGGTTCTTGTGTTCCGAGGCCATGTCTGTACATGCTAGGCTCGTCAAGGAAACCGTAGTATTTTCGCGTGTGTAAATCTGGCTTACACCCGTTGTATGTGAACGTTGAATCTATCACACCCGATCATCACGTGGTGCTTCGAAACGAAGATCTTTGGCAACGGTGCATACTAGGGGAGAACACATCTTGATATTAACATGAGAGATCACCTTATCATGCTACCGTCGCGATCACATCTAAGCATAACAATAAGGTGCATAAAAGGATTAACATCACATGCAATTCATAATTGTGATATGATATGGCCTTTCTTCTTGTGCCTTTGATCTCCATCTCCAAAGCACCGGCATGATCTCCATCTCCGGCATGATCTCCATCATCGTGGCGCCATCACCATGGTTGTCCACCAACTATTGCAACTACAACTAATGCTACTCTTAGCAATAAAGTAAAGCAATTACATGGTGATTCAATGACACACAGGTCACATAAAATAAAAGACAACCATATGGCTCCTGCCGGTTGCCGTACTCATCGACATGCAAGTCGTGAAAGATTACAAACATGATCATTGCATACATTATCACAAATCACATATTGGCCATATCACATCACATGACCCCTGCAAAAACAAGTTAGACGTCCTCTACTTTGTTTATGCAATTTTTACGTGGCTTGGGTCAACAAGATAGAACCGTTCTAATCTACGCAAAACCACAACGGTGATATAGTAGTTGCTTATTTACTCATCCTTTTGAAAGGCCTTCCATTGAAAATTGCATCTTCACTAAAGCAAGAGAAACAGACACCCGCCAGCCACTTATGCAAAACAAGTTGCATGTCAGTCGTGGAACCGGTCTCTCGTGCGTGGACGAGTAAGGTTGGTCCGGGCCGCTTCATCTCACAATACCGCAAAGACGCAAAGTGCACGCGAGAAGGTAGCAACATAAAATATCAACGCCCACAACACTTGTGTTCTAATCGCACCAACATCTACGAATAGATCTAGGCTCTGATACCACTGAAGGGGTCGCAGCATAGAAAACAAAAATTTTCCTACGCAACAAGCGGAATAAACCCCAAGGATCTAGATCTACTAGATGGAGGTAGCGAAGATGAGATCCAATCTCTTACCCTTGAAGATCAACAAACGCGTTTTGTCGGTGCAGGGGTTGGCTAGTCGATCCCCGCAACTAGACTCATCTAGTCGCGAGGAGATGTATTTCCTCGAAGTCCAATCCGACGAAGTGCCACAAAGGGGTAGCACCTCCGCGGTATCCATACGTATGGCTCGATGTAGATCTCCGCCTTCTTGATCCCGCAAGCAAGGTGGAGATGGCTAGATGGATCTCGGCACCACGACGGTTGTGGTGGCGTTGATGATGATGATCTCCACGAGCATGGCTTCGCCAAGCCAAGCAAGAGGAGAGGGAGAGGAGGGCATGATGCAGCAGCCCTACGGCTAGGGGTGGTGCAGCATCTATGGTGGAGGAGATGGCGGCAGCCCTTCGGGGAGGGGTGGCGCCAAGGGAGAGGTAAAGGAGGTGGCGGCTAGGGCACCAAGGGAGGGGTGCGGCTAGGGCAGCAAGGGGTGGTCACGCCCCAGCCCTCCCCTCCCCTTTATATAGGCGTGGGGGGGCTGCCTTGGCCCCTCCTCCAAGTCCTAGGGCCGGCGGCTTGAGGGAACTTATTCCCCAAGTCGGCCCCCTAGGGTTTTGGGTGCCTCCCACATGGGCCAGCCGCATGGGCCTTTAGGGAGAGGGTGCGGCCAGCCCAAGTGGGCTGCTGCACCTCCCCTTAAGCCATGTGGGCCTCCTAGGTTCGTGGCCCCCAAAGGTGGGGCCCTCCGGAACCTTCCGGAACCTTCTAGAATCTTCCGGTACTCTGCCGGAATTTTTCCGAACTTTTCCGGAACCCTGGAAACCACTTTCCTTATATGAAACTTTATCTCCGGACTCTTCCGGAGCTCCTCGTGATGTCTAGGATCTCATCCGAGACTCCGAATCACCATTCGTTCATACCATCAAAACATCTCATCGCTAAACCCTAGCTACATCGGAGCGTTAAGTGTGTGACCCTACGGGTTCGAGAACATGCAGACATGATCATATCAATAATCAATAGCGGGACCGGGATGTCCATATTGACTCCTACATATTCAACGAAGTTCTTTATCGATTGAACCACGATGCCGGAGATTCTTAATCTCGTATACGATTCCCTTTGTCTCACGATATTTAATTTGCCCGAGACTTGATCGTCAATATCTCCATATCTAGTTCAATCTCGTTACCTGGCAAATTCTCTTTACTCGTCCATAATATAGGATCTCCGTGATTAACACTTAATCACATGGTTGCAACCTTTCTGATGCTATATTACTGAGAGGGCCCAAAGATATCTTTTCCGTCACAAGGAAGGACAAATCCCACTCTTGATTCATGTCACCCAACAAATACCATCGGAGATACCTGAAAGCCACCTTTATAATCACCCAGTTACGAAGTGACGTTTGATGTCTACAAAGCATTCCTCCGGTAAACGGGAGTGACATAATCTCATGGTCTAAGGAAACTATACTTGGCATACTAAAAGCGTTGGCAATGAAACTTGTGTGACACGATCAATTGCAACTCTTTATTATCGGGTCTTGTCCATCACATCATTACTCCTAATGATATGACTCCGTTATCAAGTGACTGTAACAAGTCCATGGTTAGGAAACTCTAACCATCTCTTGACTAACGAACTAGTCCGGTAGAGGCTTACTAGGGACACCTGGTTGTTTATATTCCACACATGTATTATGTTTCCGGTTAATACAATTATAGCATGGATAATAAACTATTATCATAAACATGAATATGCTAATAAACCATTTTATTATTGCCTCTAGGGCATATTCCCAACAGTCTCCCACTTGCACTAGAGTTAATAATCTAGTTTACATTTTCTCGATCCAACACTCATGGAGTCTCAGTGCTGATCATGTTTGCTCGTGAAAGAGGTTCTGTCCGTGTTCTGTACTATACAGTTCTTTATGTTCTTTGCAAAACGTCAATGTCACCTAATTTGACATTACTTTATCATCACATGATAAACCTCTTATCATCACATGATAATTTCATCATCATATGACGAATATAATATATTTGGTTACAGAGTGAGATTTTCGTTTCCCGTTTATGCCTACATGACGTATGATCAGTCAAGAGGACTTTCACATAGCATGTGCACCCGGAACTCACTCAATCTTGAAACAAAATTTCTCAAACCATAATATTATATCTTTTAATCCTTGAATTAATCATATACTCCTATATGTTGTAGACTCACAAATCGACAGTGCTATCATGTCACTTCGATATTTTTGATCACCCTTTTTGCTGCGCTTCTGACTTTAAGAGATCTCCAATCTAGTTTGGTTTTATGACTTCAACCAAGTCTACCAATCTCTAGATTCTATTATCTCATCTCATGTTAAAATGACTCCTCATTCCAACATGTTCTTCTAACCAAGAACTTGGGTCACATACCGTCAAATACAAACACATGGTTCTTATATGTTTAGTCCTATGAACAATTCATAGCGATCACTAACATATCCTCCAACCATCGTTTTGTACTGAGTTATCAACTCAATGTTTCACCTATTTCTCACAAGCAAATGAACCTTTCTTCACTTGTTCTATTTTAACTCCTTCAAAATCTTACTTAGGTAAAACATCTTGACATAATACTTTATCAAACATATCTATCCTCCATAGATACATCCATCTCCATGGATATTTGACATTGAAACTAACTTCACAAGCTATGCATTTGGTTCCTGAAATATTTACAACACTTATGAAATCTCCATTTCACACAAACAAGATGTTGTAAACTCCTACTCAAATATACACCATACACATATTAAATTGTGAAACCACTTTGGCTCCCACTCAGAAATATGTTATCTCTATATTTGACCATGATTTAACTAGCTCCCACTCAAACATATGTCACCACATATTTTGATCTTTGGAAAATAGTTTCTGCTCTAACTTAATATATGTCACCACATATGTTAATTAGATCACACTCGTGTAATTTCTCGATATTTTGGACACCTCCAAAATTCTTAATTAACTATTAATATCAAGAACTCTTTATACGAAACGCTAGTACTTTACTAGCTTTAAGTTTTATTTATTCCCTGCAAAACCCCTTTTGAGGAATAAATATGTGAAACATCACTTTCACAAAATCAAGCAACAATTACTTTGTGATTTAAACTTAACATAGGATGACTCTTAGTCACTTTCGTATTTAAGGTTTCTATTTCTTCTTTGTAGTTTCGTAGGTATGTCTTGTTTCTAAAACATGACAAGTAAATCATGAATATTATTTTGTAACCTGACAAAACTTTATATTCTTGAATCCTACTTTTCTTTAGACAAGCTAAACCGAAATTCAATGATCACCATCATTAATTCCTTTATGTGTCAAGTTTTAACCAACATAGCACTTTACATATGTGCCACTTGATACATAAACAAGCAAGGTTTTAGCTTTTCATTTATTCCATCAATTCTTTTATCAATGAAACCTTTTCACGATAAATCCACTAAAACACTTAGCACAACCAACAAATTGGTTTGCCCCTTTTAGTCTCATATTGTGGAATCACATTCATAGTCACATATGAATATACTACAAACTTTATTTGCAATAGTTTCTAATCATCCCATAATTATTGAAACCACTGTTTCACATAACTCATATGCGAAATGCAAATCATTAAATAGACCCTTATTTAAAAACAGAGTGTTTATCAAATAAATCTAAATGCTATTATTAAACCCCCGAAATAAAACCCTTCTTTGAGACCACACAATATCAAATAGTGTGTGATTACAATATCTTAGGACATATCAAACTCCTTTGAAATATTCTAAATATTGTAATTTGTGATAACACTTCTCACAAGTCCGCATACTAACATATAACTCAAATATTTTGTCTCTTTTGATCAAATCATAAAGACTCAATTTTCTTGTTAACTTAATATCCTAAACTCCAGAAATTTATTTGATCTCATCAAATATCATAACTCGAATAAATACACCTATTTAATCATTTATGATGGAGTACACAAAATAATGACATCTAACATTTGCTGAAAATACAACCAACACTTGTGTTTATTTTCGGCAATTCATGGCACTCTTCCAAAGGGTGGCATTTTAGTCATACTCCTTACAATAAGGTGCATTGATAAAACATCAAAATGTTTATTCAATATTTAGCACGACTAAAACAATTGTCATTATTAAGTTTTGGATATTTTAGTATGTCACATATTTTATAAATGTTCAACCAATTTATCATCTAGATTATAATAAGAATAACACACTTATAATCGAAAACTTTGTGATTTCCAAAAAGGATCACTCATGAAAATAGAACAACCATTGTCTTTAACATGAATAACCGTCTCACATAAGCAAGACACACTAATTAAAATCACACTTAATTCGATTACAAAACTTATTCAAATCCTCTAATCCAAATGATAAATGTAGAGACAGATCGTTGCCAGCATCAACTCCTTGATTGCCACTATTCCACAACGTCTTCCCATATCCTTTATGCAAATCTCAAGCAGCAGGTTCTGTTTTCATAAAACAGAATGAGTATCAAATACTTATTGAAACCGCCACAATTGCAATTTGGACTTAAACACTTATAACTTGTATATCAATATATACTTTCTGCATTGCCAACTTCTCTTGCTATGGGTTCCACTTTGACATGACGCAGCCGAGACACAAACTCATAGAAAGTGATCAAATCCCTTCCCATGACCTAGTCTCCGACACAATTCTTGAAGCTGGGGAGAAGCTAGCGTATCACCCCATCTATCGCGAAACCGTCATTCATCTCGTGGTTCCAAACAAGCACTAGACGATGATGTATCTCATGCATTATCCTCAGGTGTTGTTCCAAGCAAGTGTTCTCTTCCATCTTGAGTGAAAGAAAACCGTTCAGACATTCAAACCTTACAATTCTAACTTGTGCTGAAAAACTATTTTTTAGCTCATCAACAATCTCCATTGTAATCAAGTTCTTGAATTGTCTACTTAGGTCAGAATTCATGAAGGTGCACATCATCCACTTGACTTTCAAGTAGGTGGTTCAAAACCACTCCATGTACTCTTCATAGCTTGCAGAAAAATTTAGGTTTATCTCCTATTGGTTCTTCTAGCACGTAGATCTCAGCATTGGTGTGTAGGACTTCTCTCAGACGCAGGTACCACTTAACAAAATTGACCCATCGAGACGCAGTTTTTTAGCAACGAACAGACTACCATAGTCAACCATGATCTACAAGGATTTTTGCAAAGACATCTGGACTTTTGTTTATGATAATTTTAGTTCATCTTAATGAACTCCCACTAAACTCAACATCTCTCTGGTTGTTTAGTGACACACGATCCAAATCCACTACACCACAACCGATCATCACGTGAGATGATGTAGCTTCAAAGGTGAACATCGCCATGTTGATCATATCGTCCATATGACTCGTGTTTAACCTTTCGGTTCTTGTGTTCCGAGGCCATGTCTGTACATGCTAGGCTCGTCAAGGAAACCGTAGTATTTTCGCGTGTGTAAATCTGGCTTACACCCGTTGTATGTGAACGTTGAATCTATCACACCCGATCATCACGTGGTGCTTCGAAACGAAGATCTTTGGCAACGGTGCATACTAGGGGAGAACACATCTTGATATTAACATGAGAGATCACCTTATCATGCTACCGTCGCGATCACATCTAAGCATAACAATAAGGTGCATAAAAGGATTAACATCACATGCAATTCATAATTGTGATATGATATGGCCTTTCTTCTTGTGCCTTTGATCTCCATCTCCAAAGCACCGGCATGATCTCCATCTCCGGCATGATCTCCATCATCGTGGCGCCATCACCATGGTTGTCCACCAACTATTGCAACTACAACTAATGCTACTCTTAGCAATAAAGTAAAGCAATTACATGGTGATTCAATGACACGCAGGTCACATAAAATAAAAGACAACCATATGGCTCCTGCCGGTTGCCGTACTCATCGACATGCAAGTCGTGAAAGATTACAAACATGATCATTGCATACATTATCACAAATCACATATTGGCCATAGCACATCACATGACCCCCTCTGCAAAAACAAGTTAGACGTCCTCTACTTTGTTTATGCAATTTTTACGTGGCTTGGGTCAACAAGATAGAACCGTTCTAATCTACGCAAAACCACAACGGTGATATAGTAGTTGCTTATTTACTCATCCTTTTGAAAGGCCTTCCATTGAAAATTGCATCTTCACTAAAGCAAGAGAAACAGACACCCGCCAGCCACTTATGCAAAACAAGTTGCATGTCAGTCGTGGAACCGGTCTCTCGTGCGTGGACGAGTAAGGTTGGTCCGGGCCGCTTCATCTCACAATACCGCAAAGACGCAAAGTGCACGCGAGAAGGTAGCAACATAAAATATCAACGCCCACAACACTTGTGTTCTAATCGCACCAACATCTACGAATAGATCTAGGCTCTGATACCACTGAAGGGGTCGCAGCATAGAAAACAAAAATTTTCCTACGCAACAAGCGGAATAAACCCCAAGGATCTAGATCTACTAGATGGAGGTAGCGAAGATGAGATCCAATCTCTTACCCTTGAAGATCAACAAACGCGTTTTGTCGGTGCAGGGGTTGGCTAGTCGATCCCCGCAACTAGACTCATCTAGTCGCGAGGAGATGTATTTCCTCGAAGTCCAATCCGACGAAGTGCCACAAAGGGGTAGCACCTCCGCGGTATCCACACGTACGGCTCGATGTAGATCTCCGCCTTCTTGATCCCGCAAGCAAGGTGGAGATGGCTAGATGGATCTCGGCACCATGACGGTTGTGGTGGCGTTGATGATGATGATCTCCACGAGCATGGCTTCGCCAAGCCAAGCAAGAGGAGAGGGAGAGGAGGGCATGGTGCAGCAGCCCTACGGCTAGGGGTGGTGCAGCATCTATGGTGGAGGAGATGGCGGCAGCCCTTCGGGGAGGGGTGGCGCCAAGGGAGAGGTAAAGGAGGTGGCGGCTAGGGCACCAAGGGAGGTGTGCGGCTAGGGCAGCAAGGGGTGGTCACGCCCCAGCCCTCCCCTCCCCTTTATATAGGCGTGGGGGGCTGCCTTGGCCCCTCCTCCAAGTCCTAGGGCCGCGGCTTGAGGGAACTTATTCCCCAAGTCGGCCCCCTAGGGTTTTGGGTGCCTCCCACATGGGCCAGCCGCATGGGCCTTTAGGGAGAGGGTGCGGCCAGCCCAAGTGGGCTGCTGCACCTCCCCTTAAGCCATGTGGGCCTCCTAGGTTCGTGGCCCCCAAAGGTGGGGCCCTCCGGAACCTTCCGGAACCTTCTAGAATCTTCCGGTACTCTGCCGGAATTTTCCCGAACTTTTCCGGAACCCTGGAAACCACTTTCCTTATATGAAACTTTATCTCCGGACTCTTCCGGAGCTCCTCATGATGTCTAGGATCTCATCCGAGACTCCGAATCACCATTCGTTCATACCATCAAAACATCTCATCGCTAAACCCTAGCTACATCGGAGCGTTAAGTGTGTGACCCTACGGGTTCGAGAACATGCAGACATGATCATATCAATAATCAATAGCGGGACCGGGATGTCCATATTGACTCCTACATATTCAACGAAGTTCTTTATCGATTGAACCACGATGCCGGAGATTCTTAATCTCGTATACGATTCCCTTTGTCTCACGATATTTAATTTGCCCGAGACTTGATCGTCAATATCTCCATATCTAGTTCAATCTCGTTACCTGGCAAATTCTCTTTACTCGTCCATAATATAGGATCTCCGTGATTAACACTTAATCACATGGTTGCAACCTTTCTGATGCTATATTACCGAGAGGGCCCAAAGATATCTTTTCCGTCACAAGGAAGGACAAATCCCACTCTTGATTCATGTCACCCAACAAATACCATCGGAGATACCTGAAAGCCACCTTTATAATCACCCAGTTACGAAGTGACGTTTGATGTCTACAAAGCATTCCTCCGGTAAACGGGAGTGACATAATCTCATGGTCTAAGGAAACTATACTTGGCATACTAAAAGCGTTGGCAATGAAACTTGTGTGACACGATCAATTGCAACTCTTTATTATCGGGTCTTGTCCATCACATCATTACTCCTAATGATATGACTCCGTTATCAAGTGACTGTAACAAGTCCATGGTTAGGAAACTCTAACCATCTCTTGACTAACGAACTAGTCCGGTAGAGGCTTACTAGGGACACCTGGTTGTTTATATTCCACACATGTATTATGTTTCCGGTTAATACAATTATAGCATGGATAATAAACTATTATCATAAACATGAATATGCTAATAAACCATTTTATTATTGCCTCTAGGGCATATTCCCAACAGAGGAGGTTTGACATAGCAGTATATACCCTAATTCAATTAAATTGCACACAGGAGTAGGATAAAATTACAGTCAAGCTATTTAAAGCTCTAGCTTCAGAGCTAAGAAGCTCATCACAAGCACATAACACGGCAGAGCAAGTATTTGCTCTGAAGAAGCACAGGAAAGCACTAAAAAGCTTCTGTAACTTAAATTGGAAGAAAACACATGATCTTAAGCACATTCAGGACATCCAATTGGATAATTGACATGTCCAGAAACCCTAGATCAACACCGAGACCATCTGTCATCAGCAAGATTGCAAGGGACAGTACCATAGCCACTAGTACTCAGTTCATCACATACCAATTAGTTCATCACGGACACAATTCATCGGCTCACTAGCCGGTCACAGAAGAGAGCACCTCGAGCAGTTGTAGCCGAAGCAGGGCATGGAGCTGAGGTAGGCGTGGGTCGCCGAGGTTGCGGTGATGGCAACACCACCATCCCGTCGGTGACAGCAGCAACATTCACATCACCACCGCACCACTACCATCCACCAGACCACCACCACCACCATGTCCAGTACCACCCGTCGTCAGATGTGGATGTCGGGGTTGCAGCGATGTACCGCCGTCCCACCGGCATCGGAGTGAAGGCGAGGTTAAGTAGCAGGTCGAGCAGGGGTTCGAGGTGGAGGCCGTGGTCGACACGGAGCAGCGCACCGAGAAGGCGCTGTCGAGCAGAGCTCGAGGGTGTCGGGGCAGACAGCCTGGAGAAGAGAGGAAGTAGAAGGAGGCGTAGCCGGTGTGAGACTGCAGGGTGGCGGCGATAGGAGCTGGCGGTGGCCGGAATCGTGAGCGGCAGCAGCGGCTAGGGTTAGGGTTCCGCTCGGGGGAGAAATTGGGGGGGGGGGGGGAACAGGAGGCGTTCATGCAGGGGAATCGGAAGCGGAGAGACGGCGGAGCATCTCTGGCGAGCGGCGGCGTAGGAGACGGCCGGCAACGGCCAGAGCCGAGCGTGGCGGCGGCGGCGACGCGTCACCAGGAGGGGAACGAGAGGAACGAGAGAGAGAGAGAGCATGTAGGAGAGAGAGTTGACCGGGTCGGGTGCGACCCAGGAGCAAGTTGGGCTCAGCCCAAGTGGTTTGGTCCAACCCATTAGGCCCAGGGGCATTTTGGTAATTCACCAAATAAAATTATCCAAACTTAAATGAATTTTAACTCCCAAAAAGGAACAAAATCAGATAAAAATAGTCAACACACTCTATAAATTATGTGGAATTTTAATATAAGTTTTATTTGAAGTTTTGAAAAATATTTTGTGAATAAAAATTCAAAGATCCTTAAGTGGAAATGATTTGAAATTCTTTTTCAAAACTATTTTCCTAAAAGAAAATAATATGGGAAAATAAAGTCTTGAAGTTCAATTATATTGAACTATTTCAATTTAATCACTTTAAAATTTATTCCTCATGAAAATTGCTGTCAAACTCTTTAAATAATTAAAAACTCCAAAACACTCGAAAAGTATTAAAATCCATAACTTGGGAATTTTGGGGTGACGATGCATATCATTACTATGCATAATAGCATGTTGCCAGATTTTATGTAGTCCTTATCGGGATTACCTTGCTATTTTCAGAACTCGGGGTTTTACCGCAAACTCTAGAACCCCGAAGTTGTGGACGGAGGGAGAAACACATAAAACAATTTACATTTAAAAATGGAGGGACTAGCACACAATGACATGTTTTCACTCGTTTTCCATTAATTCCCTCCATGGTAACCGCAACATTTANGTCCTATGAACGATTCATAGCGAATTCTAACATATCCTCCAACCATCATTTTGTACTGAGTTATCAACTCAATGTTTCACCTATTTCTCACAAGCAGATGAACCTTTCTTCTCTTGTTTTATTTTGAACTCCTTCAAAATCTTACTTAGGTTAAACATCCTGACATAATGTTATCAAACATATCTATCCTCCATAGATACATCCATCTCCATGGATATTTGACGTTTCAAACTAACTTCATAAGTTATACGTTGGTTCCTGACTTATTTACAACATTTATGAAATCTCCATTTCACACAAACAAGATGTTGTAAACTCCCACTCAAATATACACCATACACATATTAAATTGTGAAACCACTTTGGCTCCCACTCAGAAATATGTTATCTCTATATTTGACCATGATTTAACTAGCTCCCACTCAAACATATGTCACCACATATTTTGATCTTGGAAAATAGTTTCTGCTCTAACTTAATATATGTCGCCACATATTAATTAGATCACATACCGTGTATTTCTCGATATTTTGGACACCTCCAAAATTCTTAATTAACTATTAATATCGAGAACTCTTTATACGAAACGCTAGTACTCTACTAGCTTTAAGTTTTATTTATTCCTACAAAACACCTTTTGAGGAATAAATATGTGAAACATCACTTTCACAAAATCAAGCAACAATTACTTTGTGATTTAAACTTAACATCGATGACTCTTAGTCACTTTCGTATTTAAGGTTTCTATTTCTTCTTTGTAGTTTCGTAGGTATGTCTTGTTTCTCAAACATGACAAGTAAATCATGAATATTATTTTGTAACCTGACAAAATTTTATATTCTTGAATCCTACTTTTCTTTAGACAAGCTAAACCGAAATTCAATGATCACCATCATTAATTCCTTATGTGTCAAGTTTTAACCAACATAGCACTTACATATGTGCCACTTGATACATAAACAAGCAAGGTTTTAGCTTTTCCATCCATCAATTCTTTTTCAATGAAACCTTTTCCACGATAAATCCACTAAAACATTTAACACAATCAACAATTGATTTGTCCCTTTAGTCTCTCATTGTGGAATCTCTATTCATAGTCACATATGAATATACTACAAACTTTATTTGCAATAGTTTCTAATTATCTCATACTACTGAAACCACTGTTTCACATAACTCATATGCGAAATGCAAATCATTAAATAGATCCTTTATTCTTAAACAGAGTGTTTTATCAAATAAATCTAAATGCTATTATCAAACCCCCGAAATCAAACCCTTCTTTGAGACCACACAATATCAAATAGTGTGTGATTACAATATCTTAGGATATATCAAACTCCTTTGAAATATTCTAAACATTGTAATTTGTGATAACACTTGTCACAATTCCACATACTAACATATAACTCAACTATTTCGTCTCTTTTGATCAAATCATAAAGACTCAATTTTCTTGTAACTTAATATCCTAAACTCCAGAAATTTATTTGATCTCATCAAATATCATAACTCGAATAAATACATATATTTACTCATATCACTTATGATGGAGCGCACAAAATAATGACATCTCACATTTGCTGAAAATACAACCAACACTTGTGTTTATCTTCGGCAACTCATGGCACACTTCCAAAGTGTGACTTTTTTTAGTCATACTCCTTACAATAAGGCGCATTGATAAAACATCAAAATGTTTATTCAATCTTTAGCATGACTAAAAACTATTGTCATTATTAAGTTTTGGATCATTAGCATGTCTTTTATTTATAAATGTTCAACCAATTTATCATCTAGATTATAATAAGAATAATACACTTATAATCGAAACTTGTGATTTCCAAAAAGGATCACTCATGAAAATAGAACAACCATTGTCTTTAACATAAATAACCGTCTCACATAAGCAAGACACACTAATCAAAATCTCACTTAATTCGATTACAAAACTTATTCAAATCCTCTAATCCAAATGATAAATGCAGAGACAGATCGTTGCCAGCATCAACTCCTTGATTGCCATCATTCCGCAACGTCTTCCCATATCCTTTATGCAAATCTCAAGCAGCAGGTTCTGTTTTCATAAAACAGAATGAGTATCAAATACTTATCAGAACCGCCACAATTGCAAATTGGACTTAAACACTTATAACATGTATATCAATATATACTTTCTGCCTTGTCAACTTCTCTTGCTATGGGTTCCACTTTGACATGACGCAGCCGAGACACAAACTCACAGAAAGTGATCAAATCCCTTCCCATGACCTAGTCTCCGACACAATTCTTGAAGCTAGGGAGAAACTAGCGTATCACCCCACCTATCGCGAAACCGTCATTTATCTCGTGGTTCCAAACAAGCACTAGACGATGATGTATCTCATGCATTATCTTCAGGTGTTGTTCCAAGCAAGTGTTCTCTTCCATCTTGAGTGAAAGAAAACCGTTCAGACATTCGAACCTTACAATTTTAACTTGTGCTGAAAAACTATTTTTCAGCTCATCAACAATCTCCATTGCAACCAAGTTCTTGAATTGTCTACTTAGGTCAGAATTCATGAAGGTGCACATCATCCACTTGACTTTCAAGTAGGTGGTTCAAAACCACTCCATGTACTCTTCATCGCTTGCAGAAATATTTAGGTTTATCTCCTATTGGTTTTTCTAACACGTAGAGCTCATCATTGGTGTGTACGACTTCTTTCAGGACGCAAGTACTACTCAACAAATTGACCCATCGAGACGCAGTTTTTCAGCAACGAACAGACTACTGTAGTCGGCCATGATCTACAAGGATTTTGCAAAGACATCTGGACATTTGTTTATGATAATTTTAATTCATCCTAATGAACTCCCACTAAACTCAACATCTCTCTGGTTGTTTAGTGACACACGATCCAAATCCACTACACCACAACCGATCATCACGTGAGATGATGTAGCTTCAATGGTGAACATCACCATGTTGATCATATCATCCATATGACTCGTGTTTAACCTTTCGGTTCTTGTGTTCCGAGGCCATGTCTGTACATGCTAGGCTCGTCAAGGAAACCGTAGTATTTCCGCATGTGTAAACTGGCTTACACCCGTTGTATGTGAACGTTGAATCTATCACACCCGATCATCACGTGGTGCTTCGAAACGAAGATCTTTGGCAACGGTGCATACTAGGGGAGAACACATCTTGATATTAACGTGAGAGATCACCTTATCATGCTACCGTCGCGATCACATCTAAGCATAACAATAAGGTGCATAAAAGGATTAACATCACATGCAATTCATAATTGTGATATGATATGGCCTTTCTTCTTATGCTTTTGATCTCCATCTCCAAAGCACCGGCATGATCTCCATCTCCGGCATGATCTCCATCATCGTGGCGCCATCACCATGGTTGTCCACCAACTATTGCAACTACAACTAATGCTACTCTTAGCAATAAAGTAAAGCAATTACATGGTGATTCAATGACACGCAGGTCACATAAAATAAAAGACAACCATATGGCTCCTGCCGGTTGCCGTACTCGACGACATGCAAGTCGCGAAAGATTACAAACATGATCATTGCATACATTATCACAAATCACATATTGGCCATACCACATCACATGACCCCCTCTGCAAAAACAAGTTAGACGTCCTCTACTTTGTTTATGCAATTTTACGTGGCTTGGGTCAACGAGATAGAACCGTTCTAATCTACGCAAAACCACAACGGTGATATAGTAGTTGCTTATTTACTCATCCTTTTGAAAGGCCTTCCATTGAAAATTGCATCTTCACTAAAGCAAGAGAAACAGACACCCGCCAGCCACTTATGCAAAACAAGTTGCATGTCAATCGTGGAACCGGTCTCTCGTGCGTGGACGAGTAAGGTTGGTCCGGGCCGCTTCATCTCACAATACCGCAAAGATGCAAAGTGCACGCGAGAAGGTAGCAACATAAAATATCAATGCCCACAACACTTGTGTTCTAATCGCACCAACATCTACGAATAGATCTAGGCTCTGATACCACTGAAGGGGTCGCAGCATAGAAAACAAAAATTTTCCTACGCAACAAGCGGAATAAACCCCAAGGATCTAGATCTACTAGATGGAGGTAGCGAAGATGAGATCCAATCTCTTACCCTTGAAGATCAACAAACGCGTTTTGTCGGTGCAGGGGTTGGCTAGTCGATCCCCGCAACTAGACTCATCTAGTCGCGAGGAGATGTATTTCCTCGAAGTCCAATCCGACGAAGTGCCACAAGGGGTAGCACCTCCGCGGTATCCACACGTACGTCTCGATGTAGATCTCCGCCTTCTTGATCCCGCAAGCAAGGTGGAGATGGCTAGATGGATCTCGGCACCATGACGGTTGTGGTGGCGTTGATGATGATGATCTCCACGAGCATGGCTTCGCCAAGCCAAGCAAGAGGAGAGGGAGAGGAGGGCATGGTGCAGCAGCCCTACGGCTAGGGGTGGTGCAGCATCTATGGTGGAGGAGATGGCGGCAGCCCTTCGGGGAGGGGTGGCGCCAAGGGAGAGGTAAAGGAGGTGGCGGCTAGGGCACCAAGGGAGGGGTGCGGCTAGGGCAGCCAAGGGGTGCCACGCCCCAGCCCTCCCCTCCCCTTTATATAGGCGTGGGGGGGCTGCCTTGGCCCCTCCTCCAAGTCCTAGGGCCGGCGGCTTGAGGGAACTTATTCCCCAAGTCGGCCCCCTAGGGTTTTGGGTGCCTCCCACATGGGCCAGCCGCATGGGCCTTTAGGGAGAGGGTGCGGCCAGCCCAAGTGGGCTGCTGCACCTCCCCTTAAGCCATGTGGGCCTCCTAGGTTCGTGGCCCCCAAAGGTGGGGCCCTCCGGAACCTTCCGGAACCTTCTAGAATCTTCCGGTACTCTGCCGGAATTTTCCCGAACTTTTCCGGAACCCTGGAAACCACTTTCCTTATATGAAACTTTATCTCCGGACTCTTCCGGAGCTCCTCATGATGTCTAGGATCTCATCCGAGACTCCGAATCACCATTCGTTCATACCATCAAAACATCTCATCGCTAAACCCTAGCTACATCGGAGCGTTAAGTGTGTGACCCTACGGGTTCGAGAACATGCAGACATGATCATATCAATAATCAATAGCGGGACCGGGATGCCCATATTGACTCCTACATATTCAATGAAGTTCCTTATCGATTGAACCACGATGCCGGAGATTCTTAATCTCATATATGATTCCCTTTGTCTCACCGATATTTAATTTGCCCGAGACTTGATCGTCGATATCTCCATATCTAGTTTCATCTCGTTACCTGGCAAATTCTCTTTACTCGTCCATAATATAGGATCTCCGTGATTAACACTTAATCACATGGTTGCAACCTTTCTTGATGCTATATTACCGAGAGGGCCCAGAGATATCTACTCCATCACATGGAGGGACAAATCCCACTCTTGATTCATGTCACCCAACAACCTACCATCGGAGATACCTGAAAGCCACCTTTATAATCACCCAGTTACGAAGTGACATTTGATGTCCACAAAGTATTCCTCCGGTAAACGGGAGTGACATTATCTCATGGTCTAAGGAAACTATACTTGGCATACTAAAACTGTTGGCAATGAAACTTGTGTGACACGATCAATTGCAACTCTTTATTATCGGGTCTTGTCCATCACATCATTACTCCTAATGATATGACTCCGTTATCAAGTGACTGTAACAAGTCCATGGTTAGGAAACTCTAACCATCTCTTGACTAACGAACTAGTCCGGTAGAGGCTTACTAGGGACACCTGTTTGTTTATATTCCACACATGTATTATGTTTCCGGTTAATACAATTATAGCATGGAGAATAAACTATTATCATAAACATGAATATGCCAATAAACCATTTTATTATTGCCTCTAGGGCATATTCCCAACAGATCTAACTCTTCAAGCTTCGCGAGGAGATGCTTCGCGAGATGTGCTTCTCGAGGAAATGCTTCGCGAGGGTCGACGTCTCGCGAGAAGCCAAGACTCCATGGTATGCTGACATTGTGAACTACCTAGAGTGTAAAATTATGCCAGCTGATTTGTCTTACAAGTAGAAAAAGAAATTCATGCATGAAGCCAAGAGCTATTACTAGGATGAACCATTCCTCTACAAGCATTGTGCAGATGGTATAGTGAGGAGATGTGTGCCCTCTGAAGAAACTCATGATGTGATGTTCCAGTGTCATTCTGGCATGTATGGAGGCCATGCTGGAGTAATGAAAACTCAAGCAAAGATCCTTCAAGCTGGATTTTATTGGCCTAGCCTGTTCAAAGATGTTCATGATTTTGTCAAGCAGTGTGATCCCTGCGAGAGAACTGGGAAAATCTCGAGAAGGAATGAAATGCCCTAGCAAGGCATTCTTGAAGTTGAACTGTTTGATGTATGGGGAGTTGATTTTGTTGGACCTTTACCTTCCTCTCGAGGCTTCAAGTATATCCTTCTAGCAGTGGACTATGTGTCCAAATGGGTTGTAGCGGTACCAACTGTCAGTGCAGATTCCAAGTCAGTCTGCAAGCTGTTCAAAACTGTAATTTTCCCCAAATTTGGAGTTCCCAGAGTTGTGGTCAGTGATGGAGGAGCCCACTTCAACAATGACCAGCTAGAGAAGCTGTTGAGCAAGTATGGTGTGAAGAATCACAGAGTTACTACACCCTACCATCCTCAAGCCAATGGACAAGTTGAGTTATCCAATAGAGAAATTAAGCAGATCCTTGAAAAGGTTGTGTCCAAGTCCAGAGCAGATTGGTCCCTGAAATTGCCTGATACCTTGTGGGCATACAGAACTGGATACAAGACACCTATTGGAATGTCACCCTTCAGGCTTGCATATGGTAAAGCATGCCATTTGCCTGTCGAGTTAGAGCACAGAGCCCAATGGGCTATCAGGAAACTAAACCTCGACATGAGGAAAGCTGGAAGTGCAAGGAAACTGCGGATGTGTGAGCTTGAAGAGCTGAGGCATGATGCATATGAGAGTTCCAAGATTTACAAGGAGAAGACCAAGAAATGGCATGACAAACATATCCTCAGGAAGGAGTTCAGCATTGGACAGCAAGTATTGGTGTATGACTCCAAGTTGCATTTGTTTGCTGGAAAATTCAAGTCAAGATGGTTTGGTCCTTGCATAGTGAAGAAGGACTTGGGAAATGGTGCTTTCTAAGTCCAGACCCCATCAGCAGGTACCTTCAAGGTAAATGGTCAGAGACTGAAGCGTTACCTAGCAGGAGAGAAGATTGACATTGAAGATCCTGAAGAAAGCGAGAATGACGAGTCAGAGGATGTACCCAATGCACCCTCTGAAGCTATGAAGCAGTGAGAAGAAGCTACGGTCAGGCTCGTGACCTTAAACAAGCGCTCATCGGGAGGCAGCCTGATATCCTTTTTATATATTATTTCCCTTCAAGAGTTATTTTTGTTTTGTGTGTTCCTTTTCCTTTTTGTTTGTTGTTTTGTCTTTCAGATTGGTGAATAAAAGAGAGTGAAGTGGGTTGGCAGAGACCCCTGCAAGCAAGGAGTAGAAAGTCGCTTCGCGAGGAAAAAGGCCTCTCGAGGGATTCTGCTTCAAGAGGAAGCTTCTCGAAGGCTTGATGCTTCGCGAGAAAAAAGGCCCCGCGAGGGCTTTATGCTTCAAGAGGAATGCTTCTCGAGGATTCGACCCTTAAACCAGGTGAACACATTCCAATTCACAAATCCTGTTACACCATAAATATCATCGCTATGCCATGAATACTAATTTTCTATCTATTCTTGGCTATATTTTCGAAGTTGCTTGTCGAGTAAAAGTTTCTTGGAGTGCTTAATGTTGCCTAAACAATCTTTCATGCTATTGAGAATCTTGCAGTGTTTCTGCCTATAATGCTTGCAAACTCTTGTGTTAGAGTCATGTATCAAAACAGAGTTCATATATGTCTCTGCTCAGATCTGTTGGAATACCTTCATAATGCAAGTGGCTCTGAAATTGAATAAGTTGATCCTCGAAGAGCCATGTTTTAACTGCATTTCTGCATTTCTGCATTAGCTACCAGTATCTCGGGATGGTGGTATGTGAAGCACTAACAGTGAAACTAACTTGAAGCAAGTAATTTGAAAGCAAAAGTTTGCATTAGCAGTTATGATCTCGGGATTGTAACCTGTGAAGCACTAACCTGAAGTTCCTGATAGTAATTTGAAAGCAAATTTTTACATTAGCAGTTATGATCTCGGGATTGTAACCTGTGAAGCACTAACTGAAAGAATCTGACAAGTAACAATGATCCTAACCCATCTTTAATTTTTGCATTAGCCTACTATGTTCTCGGGAACGGTAGTAGGTGAAGCACTGACTTTGCATTTACTTAACACTCATGGCTATTTCATGGATCACTTCATTTGATTTCCCTGCCAAATGTCTTATCTAGGTAATCGAAAAGTATCTGAACTGAGACATATATAAAAGTTGTTAATTGAAACTTGACTCTGAACTAGAGATTGCAACCAGGTATGCAGAAACTGCTTTGAATCCAATATGTATGAACTGCTGTGTATGCAGAAATTGAGCACTGTTTTCATCATATCTGCTTTACTTGGGGACAAGCAAAGGTTTGGGTCTGGGGGTTTGATCACTCTGAATTATGCACATCTTTTCGACGTCCAAAACCCCAAATCTTGCTCATATTTGGGAAGTTCAGTCAAGATTTTAAATGCTTTTTACATCAGTTATCCACTTTTTGCAGATCAGTGCGCCAAGCCACGTATTTCTTCATCTCCAACGCTTGTAGAGAGAAAAGTTTCAGGAGGATCCCTCTCGAGGCAATTCGCCTCTCGAGGCATGTTCCTGACGCTACTTCAAGAGGGCAGATACTTCGCGCCAAAAGACAACGGACGCCTCACGAGATGTGCTTCGCGAGGGTTTCGCTTGGCGAGGATGAATGGCTCGCGAGGGTGCCACCTCTCGAAGCCAGAACCTCTCGAAGCCAGGACCTCTCGAAGCCAGAAGAGAAGTATTCGAGCGTATCTCCCTTGCGCTGCGCACGCGTTTGAATCAGCAAGGAGGGAATCGATCAACATGGAGGAGAAGAAACCAGAAGAGTCAAAAAGGTGATAAAGTAGGGAGCAGACCATGTGCGTCCGGGCAAAAAGCTGAAAAGCGACGGCGGAAGTTCCCGCCTCGCCACCAACCACGCCATCGACCGCGGCCCTCACCACTTCCGCAGCGCCTATAAAGCGGCTTCCTTGTCCAAGAAGAAGAGAGCTCCGCATCCAGGAGAACCACTCCACCGCATCCACCACATCCAAGATCCAACCAACCACTCCATCCAGATCAAGAACCGAAGAACTAGGAAGAACTTTGGAGAAGCATGGCGAAGACGATCTGCGAGGAACGAGAGGAAAGAAGAAGCCCTTGATCCGTATTTGTCCCTGTCTACTTCCTTGCTTCTACTTCGTCTGTATCTTCCTTAGCCTCCCGCCTCTGCTTCCTCTGCTGCCGCCGCGACGAACTGATTCGATCCTCTCCAACCCCTTCGGTGAAAACTCTCTATAACTATCTGAATCGCTCTGTTTGTGTGAACTTAGTAATCGTGTTGTGACTTTGTTGCTTGTGAATTCTTCCTTAGCCCCACTTTGCTGTTGTTCATGTTATGTGCTTGTTGATTCTTCCTTAGCCTCCACCTTGCTGAAGTTTTGAGTTTTGTTATGTTTGATGATCCACTCTTCCTTAGCCTCCCCTTTGCTGTCCGAGAAACAATCTTCCTTAGCCTCCCCTTTGCTATCACCGTTTTAATTCCTGTTGCTTGATCCGCAAGAACTAGCCTAGATCCGTAAAACACCAACCCACCTTTTTGTTTTGCCAAGCTTCTGGAAAGGAAAATCACCAATAAGATTTTGATCCCTGTGGAGAGAACGACAAAAACCCCCCTAAACCACAACCGATCAATCCCTCTTGTGCATCTCGCGAGCGGGGGCTAAGAATGGTGCATGTGCCTTTGGGAGCATCCCAGCAGCGCCTCAAACCCAAGGGATCCGAGCTTTGAACTCACGGGTCAGCTCTCATGCACATCAACTCCCAAGGAGCTCTGAACTCATGGGCCGGCTCCCGTGCACGTCAACTCACCAAGGACCTTGGTGCCTGTTCTCCTCGCGAGACACACATGAAGGAACCTACGAGCACGCATGAGTTATCTAGCTATGTATTGCTTGTGGGTATGCCTATCTGTCCAAGCGCGGGAAACCAGGGTCAAAACAAGCCTCAGGCAACCTCGGGAGGAAAAAACGCCTCATCAGGGAACCAACACCCTCTCCAAGGCAAAAATGCCTCGCGAAGCTAAGTCCAAACACTTGGTTAAATTTCCTTTCGCTGGTTTTTGTCCCTCGAGCCTCTTTTCTCTCTCCTATGCCCCATGGGCTGCTTGCGCGTTAAAGGGGAGCCCCGAGCATCGCGCCTCGGGAGCTCTTGCTTCTCGAGGCCTCGCGCACCCCCCAGCCTTGTGGAGCCTTGACTCTCACATACTGAAGCGGCGGTGGTGTAGCGCTAAGAGAGGGTCCTAAGACGTAGAGCGAAAAAGACATGAAGGGAAAGATAAAAGCCTCCCGAGGGATATTCACAAGCGCATTCAAATAAAACTTAAACAAGTCTTTACAAGGTTTTGCAAGCAAAATACTAAGATAATATGTGCCCCATGCACATCCAGCTGCAGGAAAGAGCTCAGGCCGTCGGGCCTCCTGAGGTGCCCCCGTCGTCCGCAGCAGCGCTTTCCTCCTCCTCCGCGGCGTCCTCCTCGCCATCGTCCTCGTCCTCCTCTACCTCGACCTGGTCGAACTTCTTGGCATACGCCTCGGCGGCCTTCCGCATCCTCTCGCTCACCGCGATGCGGCAGCTGAAGTTGACGGGCGCCGTCACGGCCTCGAGGTCGAGGGAAGGCTGAAGCCTCACGAGGTTGGCAAAGATGCGGCAGGTGGAGAGGACGAGGAGATCGCGGCTCTCCTCCACGACGCGTTCATCGAGGTTCTTCATGGTCTCTTCAAGCTTCGTGAGGAATCGCTCGAAGAAGAACGCATACCCGGCCTCGTCATCGTTCCCCTCTGCGGCGAGGGAAGGGACCTCGGTCCCCAGGTGATCCTCGATAGCATGCGCGCGGGACACCAGGTCTTGGAGCATGCGCTGGCGCTGGCGCGGCATGGTTCACGCGATCTGCGCGTTGCGCTGTGCCTCCTCCGCGGCGTCCGCAACCGGCCCCACCTGCTGTTGGAGCTCGCTCAGGTCCTTCTCCAGGGCGGCGGCCTACTCTTCCGCGCGAGCCTAAGCATCCCTGGCGCTCTTAAGGCGGGAGGCCATCTGCTTCTCCCCTTTCTCGAGCCCCTTGATGCGGTTCTGGAGCTCGTTACACTTCGCCGTGAAGCGCTCCTCCTGCTTCTTGGCCTTCTCGTCAAAACTCTTGGCGAGATCTTGGCGGATGAGCGTGACCCTGTCGTCGGCCTCCTCCTTCAGTTTCTTCTGCTTCGACGCGAGGCTGGCATTGGCCTTCTCGAGGTGCTCCGCGTAGGTGGCCTCGTCCTGGGGAACCTGACTCTCGCGAGCCCGCAGCACCTCCTCGGCGGTGGCCTGATCCCTCTCGAGCTGCTGGACCTGCTCCTCGCGCCGGCGCAGTTCCTCCTCGCGGGAGGAGAGCTCTCCCTCACGTCACGCCAGCTCCGCTTCGCGATGTGTCAGCTGCACCCCGCGAGCGTCCAGCTTCTCGCGGAGTTCCTTCAAGCTGTCCTCGACGACTTTGGAGTCCATGATGAATTTTTGCTCGGCGGCCCAGATCTCCTGTTGCTTGGAGGCGGTTTCTGCATCGAGCGCCTCCCGCGCGGCGTCTAGCTGCTCCATGGTCTCCGCCGCCTCCCGCTTCACGCTGTCACGGGTCTCCTTGGCGAAGCGGATCGTCTCTTCGCGCGCCGCCCGGGCCGCCGCATCCTGCCGGCGGCAGCTCTCCACCCTCTCGCGGAGGAGGGCCCAGGCTTCGTCAAGTTTCGCACGCTCCTCCGCCCTGGCGAGTTCCTCTTCGGCATACTGCGTCTCCAGCTTGTCGAGCATCTGCCACGCCTGGCTAAAGACAGAGCTGCGGCGAGCGGCGTGACGGCGCGGCTCCCGTAGCGCCAAGGTCCACGCATTGCCGCGGGGTGCAGGGGCCTCGACGCTTGGCGAGGTACCCGAGGCACCTTGCCTCGGGCTCACGGCCGCTCCTGGTGCGACCTGGGGGCTCGTGTGGGCTCCTCCTTCGCCGCCCGCGTTAGGAGCCCTCTGGGGACTAGGCGTCCTCTCGCCCCCGGCTCCGGCGTCCGTGGGCTCCGGAGGCTTTACCTCCTCCTGCTCTTCGGGGGCAGATACAGCCCCTCCCGTGGTGGCTGCGCCCGCCGCGGCCTCGGGCTTGTCAGCCCCTCTTGTGGAGGCCTCTCCCTCCTGAGGCGGCTCCACGGTGGCCTCTTGGGCCTCCGCCTCGTCCGGCCTCTCCGAGGCTCGTGCGGCCTCGGTCGCCGCCTCGTCCTCCGCTGCCTCCTGCAGTATGGGAGGAGTGGAGGCCCGTGCTGGCGACGATGCCGCCCCTTCAACCTTCCCCTCCGCGTGGTGTTCATCCGCGGGAGGAGTAGCCACACGCTGCGGCTTGTCAACCGCAGGCGTCGCCACGGCGGCACTGACAGTCTCTCCAAGCTTGCGGAGCCGTCGCCTTTTCGACGCCGCAAGGTTGCTAAAAACAAAGACAGAAGACCCTTCTAGGGTATTCGAAAGCAAAATCCTAAAGGAAAGAAGAAGGACCAGGGCTTACTCGTTAGCCATCCTCCACACCCTCTTCTTCGCCTTCGGCGGCTGGGGGCTGCTTGCTCTGGCTCCTTCTCGAGGCGCTCCTGCCTCCTCGCGAGGAGCGCCCCTCGCGGCCCCGGCGTCCCTGTCGTGGGCGGACTTGGAGCGGGGCTCGCGGCGCCCTCCCTTGCCGCGGCTTTCCTCCTCCTCCTCCTCCGCAGTGCGCCGGGAGGGAGCTCCGCGAGAGGGATCCCCGTCGCTGCTGGAGGAAATCACCTGGAGGTCCTCTTCAGACGGTGCTCTCCTTGAGGAGCCGGCAAGGGCTCCCGAGGGGTCAGCACTTCCCGAGGCCTCGCCCTCGCCAGAGTCCTCCGCCTCGTCCGGTTCAGGCGACTCGTCCATCTCCTCCAGCTCCGCTGCCCACGGGTTGCTGCGGGGCCTGCGGTGTCCCGCGGGCACGATGCCCCACTCGTCGAATCTGGGCAGGCCCCTGCGGTGCTCGCGCACCATATCTTCCCCAAAGGTGAAGAGAGACCGGGCCTCGTCGGCGGCTGGGGATGGGATGGCCACCATAGCGAAGAGGGTCCCCATGACCTTGTCCAGCACCTCCGGCGTGAAGTTGTCCGTGCACAGGCGCATCCCATCCTCCGGGCCTGTGTACGTCCACATCGGCTCTGAATGCCACTGGAGGGGGGCGATGCGGCGCCTCGTGAAGTCCTTCGCCACCATCTGGCCGGTGAGTCCGGCGTTGCGGAGCCCCCATAGGCACTCGTACACCGCGTCAAGCTTTGGGCCCTCAAAGTCCTCGCTCGCCCAGCGCGCCCACTTCTTCGGGGCGCCACGGGTATATCCAGGAGAGGGTTCTTCACCTTGGTGTTGACGAAGAACCACCGCTGGCGGAAGTCCTCCACCTTCTTCCTCACCTTGGTGATGGCATTCTCGCTGCTCCACGCGATGGGGATGTATTTCTTGCTCCTGGCGTCGGCGATGCGGAAGGAGATGCATCCGGTCCGCTCGTCCTGCGCGGTGGACCGGAGTGCGTAAAAGCTGCGGAAGAGCTCCAAAGAAGGACACACGCCGACGTAGGCCTTGCAGAGGTAGGCGAAGATGGAGAGGATGAGGATGGAGTTGGGATGAAGATGGAGGAGTTGGATCTGGTATGTCTCCAGAATCTCCATGAGGAAGTCGGAGAAATGAGGAAGGAGACCGGCGGAGCGAGTGTGAAGGAAGATGGGGTAGTACCCCTCGGGAAGCCTGCTGCCGGCCGGCTTCATGCTTGTGGCGCCGTGCTCATTGGTGCTCGCGGCCGCCAGGTGGCGCACCTTGTCGATCCCCTCCAAGTTGATGCGGGACTTCAGCAGTGTCGCCTTGGGTTCAGCGCTCCGCGACGCCGCCACGGACTTGCCAGCCTGCATCGGAGCTTTGTCCTTCCCGGGGGCGGTCGCTCTCTTGGGCGCCATGGTCGCAGGAGAGAAGAAACTCTTAAAGGTGGTGCGCTCCGGGAAGAAGGAGGCGTTTCGGGGAAGTGTGCGGCGGAGTAATGGGCGAAGTGATGGGCGCCATCATCGCGCGCTGTAACACCCCAAAAATTCGTCCCTAATTTTAGTGGTGTTTTCCCACACCTGGAAAACTTTTTCTACTTTCAAAATATAAATTCTCTAAACCAGATGGCCTTTGACTCGACTTTGGTCTCACCCTCTTGGAAATTTCCCAGCAATCCCCGATCCTTGTAAACATCCACCATATTTACCTGCCATTGTTGGCCGGTTGAACGTTGGTTCCATTTGAAGATTTCCAAAACTTCTCTCAGCTATCCCACCAAAGGCCACCACCACGATTGTACCCGGAAAATAAATCCCACCAAGCTACCATATGGTTCCTCATACATCTAGATCACTTCCGTGGAAGAGCATTTCATAGCCCCCCCATGCAATATTCCCAAGTTAAACCATAATCTCCTTTATGCCATTTTCAATCCCGAAATTAGCTGGACACCTTCCACTCCTCCAAAAATTCTGAAATTTTGGTGAGGTGCATGATTTAACCTCCTGAACATTTCACTCCATTGGCCAAACCTCATTTGAGCAATATTTGAGGTACTTCCTTTGTAATGCCCTTTTTCTGCCTAATAGTGATTTCCAAAGCAACCCCTAGCTACAAACACCATTTGGCATTGCCACTTTGCCAAGTTGACAAGATCCCTTACACAACCCCACATCCCCAATATCAGATCAAGATCATTTGAGGAAGTGCTTTTGGCATGCTCATGCCATTAGGGAATTTTCGGACACCAATTTATTTGACCAACTTCCCTGTGTCCAATTGATCCCAGACTTCACAGACATCCTACATACACCCATCCTAACCTACTGTGAATTTTGGGGATTTTTCTGAGATGTGCAAGGCCCCTGTCATTTCATCGAACACCTGGCGCACCCTTAGTTTTCAGAAAAATCTTGTATTGCGAAGTGTGGAGTTTCTGAGTGTGGCCAGTTTGGTTGTCTTGGTCTTGTCCTTCTAAACCCAGTGGTGCAAACCTTTTTTAGTTTGGGGCTCTGAGTTGTCGGGAACACATCGATGCCGCTCGTGGTGCACTCTGGACGCCAGGGCGCGCATGTTGGCGTCCTGCGCGCTCCCATTCCTCCGGTTCCCCTGCTGTTCCCATGTTCCAACTCGACCAGGCCGTGACCCAGCCCTCTCCGGCTCCCTTGGCTCGAGCCAGAGTCGACCCTATCCTCTCCATTAACCCTTGGAGCAAGGTTGGTGCACCGGTGGCCGTCCACCAATGGCCACACCGGCAACCACCTAATCCTCCTCTCCCTCGATATAGAGCCCCCTCCAAGCAGCCGAGCGCACCCTAGCCACTCCCCACCTCCCCCCCTCCCCTGCTCTTCCTTTCGGTGCCCGCAAGTGAGGGAGAGCACGCAAGTTTTGCCCCGAGACCACCATGGCCGTGCACCCGTGAGGTCGGTCAAGCTCGGGGAGGCGACCCCCGCCTCCGACTCCTCCTCCCCTAGCCGCAGCATGCCTCCCCGGACCCGTCCACGGCCGGCCTCGCCTACCACCTACGCGTCCCGCGGCCATGGTGGGCGCCCGCGTCGACCTCGACGTCCTCCCACAACCACCGCGTCGTTCCCCAGCTTCCGCCCCGACGCAGTCCACGCCGCCGCCTTGGCCGGCCACGCCAAGCCTCTACCGCCACACGCCGTCGCCGATGTCACCGCCCGTGGCCGCACGCCGCGCGCCGCGAGCCTCCCGTCCGCCTTGTCCGCCTTCGGGCGCGAGGGGCGCGGTGGCTCCGTCTCCGCCACCGGCCAGCCGCCCAGTCGCCGCATCCTCCTCCGCCGACCGCCCTGGCGCCTGCCGGCGTCGTCTCCCCGCCCACGGCGCCGTGGGCGGCAGTAGGGAGCTCGTCCGAATCGATCGATTCGATTTGAGGCCAGCTGAAGGCGCCCTCTTTTTTTTTCTTTTCAGGTTTACGTTTCTCTGAGGAGAATGCGTATTTCCGGAAATTACGCAACCGGCCCGGCCTGGTAAGATTCGGCCCGCGAGTGTTTTTTTCTTTTCTGGAAGTGGCTATTAACTACCAAAAACTAGAAGTCCAATATCTTTTGAACCGTAGCTCCGTTTGAGGTGATTCAAATTTGTAAATTCTTAGTTTGATAATCTCTATCCAGTGGTATAGGTTTTGTATTTTTGTAAAATGTTTTATGCTCAGCCCCTTATACGCATGTATAGGTGTATTCCGCGGTACCGGCGAATCGAAACCCTCTCCCGCGATGTGCCCGTGACCTCCAAGCCAAATGACGTTGACCGTCGAAGGCAAGCTAACCCCTTGCTATGAGCAGTCCCGTAAAGTTGTTTGTTATTCCCTTATTGTCATGACATGTGTTATATTTGTCGGCGATTGGTATTTATATTATGTCGGTCTGCCATGTTTTATTCATCATCCATGTATGCATTAGATTGATGTATGAATTATCTGTGCGCCTCGCACTTGCGTGGCTTTGACAACTTAATAACAAAAAGCATGCGTTGATTGTTTGCTTCTTCTTCTTCGCCGAGGTGAGGAACGGACGAATGTCGTCTTATGATCCTCGGAGTTGGGGGCATTTGCCAAAAGAGTTATTTGCTTCTTGTCCCTCCGTCAAATATGGTTGGCATAGACCACCCGGACTGCGACGCTTGGGAGCTGACTTTTCATTTGGTTCTTTTTGCCAAGATTGCTGACACCACGTCGAGATAACCCTCGAGTGGAATGGATGCTTTCTTTCTTATGAATGCTTTTCGGTTCATTGTTTGGAGGCTACATGCCTCACCAACTTTGTAATTAATCTATGGTGACACCGGCTGGAGAAACCGCCACAGTCATCTGTTTGAAAAACTATGTTATAATCTGTAGTCGATCTGTGATGACGCTTGTTGGCGGACTCGCCACGATGGTCACCCGGTCGACGCTAACCAACTAGTTGATCTGTGATGACGCTTGTTGGCGGACTCGCCACGATAGTCACCCGGTTGACGCTAACCACTTGTTGTTTTATTTTTCTTACTCGACCCGTGGCTGCTACTGGACGGAGACATCTCCGCCCTCGCCCGGTTAACTGTATTGTTTTATTCTTTTCTCAACCTGAGGCTGGCACCGGCCGGAGGCATCTCCACCACAGTCGCCCGGTTGATGCAATCTATCTATTGCTTGAAATATTATGTTGCTATGTTTTGTTGTTTGATGATAGATTATTATGTTATTGTGGTTATAGTGTTGGACTAATCTTTTGTTGCTTGGACATGTGAATGCTGAAATTTGATTTAATGAAACACCCCTCCAAACAACGATAAGATCTATTCATAGTGCCACTAATCTGAACCCTTGAATGCGATACCACCGTTGTCCCATGGAAACCGTGACCTAGTAGGTTGTTGAGCCCCTTTTGTGCCATCCGTTGGGCGCAGTCGTTCGGTTGTGCTGTCCGAGGGGAGGGGTCGACAGGCATGGGTTCGACTGCGATAAGGAGTCCGGAGCTAGGCATACCCGGTAGCGCCGGGGGATGTGCCGGATTTACTTGCCCGTTGTACCATGCGTATAGGGTGGGGCAGGAGGGTGTCTTAGCAAGTGGACCGTCACGAGAAAGTATTTTGCTTAGTACGACCTTGGGTGTGGTAAACCTGAGGTGTCGGCTGAGTGGGGTGCATTCTGATAGGTGGTAAAGCAAACTCTCGAGAGCACCAACCTAGCCAGCTAGCCTCGTTCCTGGGATATGGAACAACAGTTCAGTGTCAGTCACACTGTGTGTCTTTGTCGTGTCCGGAGGTTAAACCTAAGATCTGCTTGAAAGGATTAATGAACGACCTGACCTCACTTAATCAACAATGAGATAAGGAAATATGGTAAGGCCAGTGGGCCTAGCAGTGGTAACAGATGAGATTAGCCTCGTGAGGCTAGAGGCCAGTGAGCCTAGCTGTGGTGATATGATTTGTTGTGTTACTTACCAACTGGTACCCCGTTATTCGTCACAGGTAAGCTCTTTGTGTCACCCCCGGTACACGATCCAACCCCACCTGGCTTGGACTCGGTGCTGGTGGTACTCCCATTGTTTGCTTATACCATGTTTTATTAGGTTGCCATGTTGCCACCCACTTGGACTGCCGTAAGTAGTCACTTGCCATGTTTAAATTATTCTCTGTCGCTACTTACTTGTTGCCTGATTGCTTGACTGTTCATGTCTTGTGGTTATTTTCTTGCGAGTACATCATTGTACTCAGACTGGCTTTTCATGTGGCCAGACGTTGAGAGGATTCGTCTCCTACCACAGCAAGGAGATCGAGCAGGAGCGTGCTAGGATCCGTAGCCCAGCCAGACGCCTGTGGAATGGAGCCGCCCCAAGACGTTGCCGTATCGTTGTCTTCCGCTGCAAGTTAAACTCTGTCTCGTGCCACACTTGGCTAGGATAAATCTTCATGCCTTGATGGCCCTGTAAACCATTTGTAGCCCTTTGGGCCTGATTGTGTAATGATATTTTCACTATGTTGCATTGTCGTAACGTGCGTCCAGATATCCTGGGCTGGCGCACGGGGCGACCACCTCTCTGGCGATATGTGTCAGAGGGGGGTGCCACAGAGCATGGTATCAGAGCACCAGGCTGGCTGTAGACTACCCTAGCATGGAAAGCCCCGCCTTACTTTTGCCCGACAATGACCCAATGGATTTAACCCATCTCCGCCAAACCGGCATGGCTCGTGTCGTATGGTGCAGTAGGACCTGTCCCAATCTTCCCCAACAAGACGAGCCGGTTTCTTCCATGAGAAGAAGCCGACCTTACCCAGTGAACTTGAGACCCTGTCTTAGTTGCTTTATAACCCACCCTCTCTAGCTCTCCCTAGCAACCCAACTCTTTTGAAGTAGAATCCCATAGAGGAACCTCGCATCCTTATCCCCACCAAAAATCTAGAACCCCAAAAAAATCCGAAGGCGACCCTTAATGCCATCTTGGAAACCACTGCTGAGGAGCATTCGAGCTTTCGATTGCTTCTCTGGAGGGCCGTCAACCATATCCTTGGGAGCTCCATTTGCCCCGTGTATGTGGTGTTCCAGAGCTCACTCTCGTCGTCCGGAGATGAATTCCGGGCCGATGTGAGGATCAGCCCGTGTCCCCGGGGCACGAATCAGCCCTACTTAATCCAAGGAGGCCGCATGCCCACTCTGGGGCTAGCCATCCAGGTAGCAGCCTGGGAATGCCTCGTTCGTCTTCGGTCCTCTGAACCCCTGCTAGCTGAAACTCGAGAGTTCTACTACCTTCCGGCCAGACCACAACCCCGTGGAGAGATGATCCAAGCCGACGTCTCGAAGGAGCCTGACCCAGCACTAATCAACCAAGTGGCTTACGCCACTGCAATGACGAACCTCAACAACCTCTTGATGGAGGAGCTCGTGACTACAAGGAGGAACCTCAGCCGAGCCCGCCTACACCAATACCTAGGGGAAAGCACACCTACACTCTCCCGCAGGCAAGCTCGAAGTAGCGGACTTCCAGATCCCGGCCCATCCCGACGAGTCCCCGAGCAGGTTTCGATCCTCGAAGGTGTTCCTGTATCCTCCAACCTTGCGGAGGAAGGAGACGTGGACACCACTCTTCGGCTCGGCCACACCCCACCATCTTGGAAGGGCCGTCAAGCAGAGTAAGATCTGTTTAGTTTAGCTTGAGTGGCACTCGTAAGTTGTTAGATGAATGTGTGTGAGATTGTTTGTAATTCCTTTGTTGGCTTGTACGCATGTTTGGGAAAGTGTTTGGCCAAGTTAAATCCCGGTTATTGATTAGTACCGGTGTGTAGACCTTGTTTGATTTTGCCATGCTTGTGTTGGTTGAACTAAAAAAAACCGTAGGTTTAATCTTGTTATTTAACCATAGTGAAGAACCTATGTTGATTGATTGTGTGAGCCACTGCCATGCCATCTTTAGAATGCATCGAGGGCGATAGAAGTATCGTGCTTTGCTAATAGTTTGTTCTAGTAAAATATCCTGCTAATTGTTAATCTTATTGAATGTTAACCTCTAGTATTTTGTAGAAAAAGTTTTAAAGTATTTTGAATATAGGGGTAGATTAAACCATACAAGAAATATCTTGTATAACCCCGGGAATCTCTATTAGTCTCCAAATCTCGGGACGAGATTCTTTTTAAGGGGGGAAGGTTTGTAACACCCCAAAAATTCGTCCCTAATTTTAGTGGTGTTTTCCCACACCTGGAAAACTTTTTCTACTTTCAAAATATAAATTCTCTAAACCAGATGGCCTTTGACTCGACTTTGGTCTCACCCTCTTGGAAATTTCCCAGCAATCCCCGATCCTTGTAAACATCCACCATATTTACCTGCCATTGTTGGCCGGTTGAACGTTGGTTCCATTTGAAGATTTCCAAAACCTCTCTCAGCTATCCCACCAAAGGCCACCACCACGATTGTACCCGGAAAATAAATCCCACCAAGCTACCATATGGTTCCTCATACATCTAGATCACTTCCGTGGAAGAGCATTTCATAGCCCCCCCCATGCAATATTCCCAAGTTAAACCATAATCTCCTTTATGCCATTTTCAATCCCGAAATTAGCTGGACACCTTCCACTCCTCCAAAAATTCTGAAATTTTGGTGAGGTGCATGATTTAACCTCCTGAACATTTCACTCCATTGGCCAAACCTCATTTGAGCAATATTTGAGGTACTTCCTTTGTAATGCCCTTTTTGTGCCTAATAGTGATTTCCAAAGCAACCCCTAGCTACAAACACCATTTGGCATTGCCACTTTGCCAAGTTGACAAGATCCCTTACACAACCCCACATCCCCAATATCAGATCAAGATCATTTGAGGAAGTGCTTTTGGCATGCTCATGCCATTAGGGCATTTTCGGACACCAATTTATTTGACCAACTTCCCTGTGTCCAATTGATCCCAGACTTCACAGACATCCTACATACACCCATCCTAACCTACTGTGAATTTTGGGGATTTTTATGAGATGTGCAAGGCCCCTGTCATTTCATCGAACACCTGGCGCACCCTTAGTTTTCAGAAAAATCTTGTATTGCGAAGTGTGGAGTTTCTGAGTGTGGCCAGTTTGGTTGTATTGGTCTTGTCCTTCTAAACCCAGTGGTGCAAACCTTTTTCAGTTTGGGGCTCCGAGTTGTCGGGAACGCATCGATGCCGCTCGTGGCGCACTCTGGACGCCAGGGCGCGCATGTTGGCGTCCTGCGCGCCCCTATTCCTCCGGTTCCCCTGCTGTTCCCATGTTCCAACTCGACCAGGCCGCGACCCAGCCCTCTCCTGCTCCCTTGGCTCGAGCCAGAGTCGACCCTATCCTCTCCATTAACCCTTGGAGCAAGGTTGGCGCACCGGTGGCCGTCCACCAATGGCCACACCGGCCACCACCTAATCCTCCTCTCCCTCGATATAGAGCCCCCTCCAAGCAGCCGAGTGCACCGTAGCCACTCCCCACCTCCCCCCCCCCTCCCCTGCTCTTCCTTTCGGTGCCCGCAAGTGAGGGAGAGCACGCAAGTTTTGCCCCGAGACCACCATGGCCGTGCACCCGTGAGGTCGGTCAAGCTCGGGGAGGCGACCCCCGCCTCCGACTCCGCCTCCCCTAGCCGCAGCATGCCTCCCCGGACCCGTCCACGGCCGGCCTCGCCTACCACCTACGTGTCCCGCGGCCGGAGCTTGCGGCGGGTGCTCATCCGTGCCACGCCATGGTGGGCGCCCGCGTCGACCTCGACGTCCTCCCACAACCACCGCGTCGTTCCCCAGCTTCCGCCCCGACGCAGTCCACGCCGCCGCCTTGGCCGGCCACGCCAAACCTCTACCGCCACACGCCGTCGCCGATGTCACCGCCCATGGCCGCGCGCCGCGCGCCGCGAGCCTCCCGTCCGCCTTGTCCGCCTTCGGGCGCGAGGGGCGCGGTGGCTCCGTCTCCGCCACCGGCCAGCCGCCCAGTCGCCGCATCCTCCTCCGCCGACCGCCCTGGCGCCTGCCGGCGTCGTCTCCCCGCCCACGGCGCCGTGCGCGGCAGTAGGGAGCTCGTCCGAATCGATCGATTCGATTTGAGGCCAGCTGAAGGCGCCCTCTTTTTTTTTTCTTTTCAGGTTTACGTTTCTCTGAGGAGAATGCGTATTTCCGGAAATTACGCAACCGGCCCGGCCTGGTAAGATTCGGCCCGCGAGTGTTTTTTTCTTTTCTGGAAGTGGCTATTAACTACCAAAAACTAGAAGTCCAATATCTTTTGAACCGTAGCTCCGTTTGAGGTGATTCAAATTTGAAAATACTTAGTTTGATAATCTCTATCTAGTGGTATAGGTTTTGTATTTTTGTAAAATGTTTTATGCTCAGCCCCTTATACGCATGTATAGGTGTATTCCGCGGTACCGGCGAATCGAAACCCTCTCCCGCGATGTGCCCGTGACCTCCAAGCCAAATGACGTCGACCGTCGAAGGCAAGCTAACCCCTTGCTATGAGCAGTCCCGTAAAGTTGTTTGTTATTCGCTTATTGTCATGCCATGTGTTATATTTGTCGGCGATTGGTATTTATATTATGTCGGTCTGCCATGTTTTATTCATCATCCATGTATGCATTAGATTGATGTATGAATTATCTGTGCGCCTCGCACTTGCGTGGCTTTGACAACTTAATAACAAAAAGCATGCGTTGATTGTTTGCTTCTTCTTCTTCGCCGAGGTGAGGAACGGATGAATGTCGTCTTATGATCCTCGGAGTTGGGGGCATTTGCCAAAAGAGTTATTTGCTTCTTGTCCCTCCGTCAAATATGGTTGGCATAGACCACCCGGACTGCGACGCTTGGGAGATGACTTTTCATTTGGTTCTTTTTGCCAAGATTGCTGACACCACGTCGAGATAACCCTCGAGTGGAATGGATGCTTTCTTTCTTATGAATGCTTTTCGGTTCATTGTTTGGAGGCTACATGCCTCACCAACTTTGTAATTAATCTATGGTGACACCGGCTGGAGAAACCGCCACAGTCATCTGTTTGAAAAACTATGTTATAATCTGTAGTCGATCTGTGATGACGCTTGTTGGCAGACTTGCCACGATGGTCACCCGGTCGACGCTAACCAACTAGTCGATCTGTGATGACGCTTGTTGGCGGACTCGCCACGATAGTCACCCGGTTGACGCTAACCACTTGTTGTTTTATTTTTCTTACTCGACCCGTGGCTGCTACTGGACTGAGACATCTCCGCCCTCGCCGGGTTAACTGTATTGTTTTATTCTTTTCTCAACCTGAGGCTGGCACCGGCCGGAGGCATCTCCACCATAGTCGCCCGGTTGATGCAATCTATCTATTGCTTGAAATATTATGTTGCTATGTTTTGTTGTTTGATGATAGGTTATTATGTTATTGTGGTTATAGTGTTGGACTAATCTTTTGTTGCTTGGACATGTGAATGCTGAAATTTGATTTAATGAAACACCCCTCCAAACAACGATAAGATCTATTCATAGTGCCACTAATATGAACCCTTGAATGCGATACCACCGTTGTCCCATGGAAACCGTGACCTAGTAGGTTGTTGAGCCCCTTTTGTGCCATCCGTTGGGCGCAGTCGTTCGGTTGTGCTGTCCGAGGGGAGGGGTCGACAGGCACGGGTTCGACTGCGATAAGGAGTCCGGAGCTAGGCATACCCGGTAGCGCCGGGGGATGTGCCGGATTTACTTGCCCGTTGTACCATGCGTATAGGGTGGGGCAGGAGGGTGTCTTAGCAAGTGGACCGTCACGAGAAGGTATTTTGCTTAGTATGACCTTGGGTGTGGTAAACCTGAGGTGTCGGCTGAGTGGGGTGCATTCTGATAGGTGGTAAAGCAAACTCTCGAGAGCACCAACCTAGCCAGCTAGCCTCGTTCCTGGGATATGGAACAACAGTTCAGTGTCAGTCACACTGTGTGTCTTTGTCGTGTCCGGAGGTTAAACCTAAGATCTGCTTGAAAGGATCAATGAACGACCTGACCTCACTTAATCAACAATGAGATGGTGCAGGGAACGTTACTTGAGATAAGGAAATATGGTAAGGCTAGTGGGCCTAGCAGTGGTAACAGATGAGATTAGCCTCGTGAGGCTAGAGGCCAGTGAGCCTAGCTGTGGTGATATGATTTGTTGTGTTACTTACCAACTGGTACCCCGTTATTCGTCACAGGTAAGCTCTTTGTGTGAACCCCGGTACACGATCCAACCCCACCTGGCTTGGACTCGGTACTGGTGGTACTCCCATTGTTTGCTTATACCATGTTTTATTAGGTGGCCATGTTGCTACCCACTTGGACTACCGTAAGTAGTCACTTGCCATGTTTAAATTATTCTCTGTCGCTACTTACTTGTTGCCTGATTGCTTGACTGTTAATGTCTTGTGGTTATTTTCTTGCGAGCACATCATTGTACTCAGACTGGCTTTTCATGTGGCCAGACGTTGAGAGGATTCGTCTCCTACCATAGCAAGGAGATCGAGCAGGAGCGTGCTAGGATCCGTATCCCAGCCAGACGCCTGTGGAATGGAGCCGCCCCAAGCCGTTGCCGTATCGTTGTCTTCCGCTGCCAGTTAAACTCTATCTCGTGCCACACTTGGCTAGGATAAATCTTCATGCCTTGATGGCCCTGTAAACCATTTGTAGCCCTTTGGGCCTGATTGTGTAATGATATTTTCGCTATGTTGCATTGTCGTAACGTGCGTCCAGATATCCTGGGCTGGCGCACGGGGCGACCACCTCTCTGGCGATATGTGTCAGAGGGGGGTGCCACACGCACAGGCTTTATTAACCAGTTGCCAAGGGCGTTGCGGGCCCCACCACATCGCCCGTTGGAGCCGAGGATATCGTGGCCTCGGGCGCAACCGCTGCGCCCCACGTGTCACGGCCCAGGCAGGCATCGTTGGGCCCCCGATGCTGCGCCTGCATCCACGGACTTCGGCATGCCCATCATGCGCCTAGGGGCTACTGTCGGCACAGTGGAAACCAGGGTACCACGGGCCGGCCTGCCAGGGCCCACGACACTCTTCAGAAGATTTCGCTAAGGACCAGGCTCTCCAAGCCTGGCGAGCCTCGCGAGGGTTTCTTCCTCGCGAGGGACCTCTCCTCGAGAGGGCATTTCCAAGGATCAAACCAAAAGGCTCGGCGAGGCCTCCGGCCTCGCGGGGTTCCTTCCCCTCGAAGCAAGCTCTGTCTCCGCGACAGAGCGCACATGGGCTCTGCGCCCTCCGCAGAGTCACGGGCGCGGTTGCGCGCGCTGACGACAGCGCCGCAGTTGCCATTCTCGTGTATAAAGCAGTCAACAACGCTGCACCAAGCAAAGGAGCTACAAGAATTGCCATTTTGGTGATAAAGAGACCATCTGCCGCTACGCTCCAAGGGCGACGTCACCGTGGGGCGCCTCCCGAGCCTCAGCAGCGCCAGCCCACCGTCCTGGCTGGACGGTGGGTTTTCCAGCTTTGGTGACGCCGCTCCCTGCCATGGACCGCGTCCATGGACTCTCCCTTTATCGTGTACCAGTCCTCCTCCTTCCTCGCCATGTGGTAACCCTTCCCGCCAAGATATTTGGGGGAAGAGGTCCAGGACACCTATAAAAGGAGGGGGAACACGTTTAGGCAAAGGGGTTGAAAAGATCTGAGATCTAGGGTTTGGAGTGCTGGTCTAGCGATAGCCATTGTTAGCCACCTCGAGCTCCCGAAGCTCTCTTTGTACTGAAACCTCTCCAAGCAGTGCAATACAACCAAGACAGGACGTAGGGGTTTTACCTCTCCAAGAGGGCCCTGAACCTGGGTAACATCGTGTGTTCTTCTCTGCAGTGCCGTCCCACAGCGATTCTCGACGAGCTCCGTCGCCGAGGCACATTGAGGGTTATTTGATTCCGTGTTCAGCCCCTTACTCGATTCCTTACTTAGTGAGACACACCCAGTTCCTGGGACAGCTCTCCGACAAAAACCTATGATAATACAAACCCCGGGATCCTCCGCAAAAACCAAGTTGTTCTGCAATGAGACCCCCATAGAGATCAAGGGAGAAAGTTTCTTGCCGACCTGATCATTCTAGGGACCCAAGGTATAGATGTGATTCTTGGGATGAACTAGTTGGCCAAATACCAAGGTCGCATAGACTGTGCTAGAAGTGTTGTCGCCCTCACAACTGAGGATGGAGCCGAAGTAGAGTATGTCTCAACTCAATAACCTGCCGAAGCCTGTTGCCATGAAGGAATAGCCAAACCAAGCCTAAATGAATTCCGTGTTATCCACAGATTTCCAGATGTTTTTCCTGAAGAATTGCCAGGAATGCCACCGGACCGGGACATTGAGTATGTGATCGAACTTATTCCCGGGACAACTCCTATATCCTAGAGACCCTACCTGATGAATCCTGAAGAATTGGTCGAGCTGAAGAAACAGTTAGCAGATATGCTCAGCAAGGGTCTGATCCGTCCTAGTGCATCACCATGGGGTTCACCCATTATCTTCGTGGACAAGCGGGACGGTACCACAAGATTGTGTGTGGATTATCGAAAGTTAAATGATGTGAATATAAAAAATAAGTACCCTGTGCCAAAGATCGACGATCTATTCAATCAAATGAACGGAGCCCGAGTCTTCTCCAAGATCGATCTTCGTACCGGGTACCATCAGTTGAAGATCCGAGAAGAGGATATCCCCAAGACTGCATTCACCACCCGTTGCGGATTGTTTGAGTACACAGTAATGTCCTTTGGACTGACCAATGCCCCCTCCTACTTCATGAACCTCATGAATAAAATTTTCATGGACTACCTCGACAAGTTCGTCGTGGTTTTCATCGATGATATCCTTATTTACTTCAAGACCGAAGAAGAGCATGCAGAGCATTTGCGTCTAGTACTGGAGACCCTCAGGAAACATTAGCTCTATGCCAAATTCAGCAAGGGCGAGTTTTGGCTAGAGGAAGTAGGATTTCTCGGGCATATTGTGTCCGCAGGAGGAATTTCGGTTGACCCTGAAAAGATTCAAGCAATAGTCGATTGGAAATCACCCACCAGTGTGACGGAGATCCGAAGTTTCCTCGAATTAGCGGGTTATTACCGCAAGTTCGTCGAAAACTTCTCAAACATAGCCAAACCTATGACCCAGTTGCTGAAAAAGGACAAGAAGTTCGAATGGACCTAGAAGTGTGAAGATAGCTTTCAAGAACTGAAGAAAAAGTTAACGTCAGCCCCAATCCTAATCATGCCCGACATCACCAAGAGCTTTGAGGTTTATTGCGATGCATCACGCCTCAGACTAGGTTGTGTCTTGATGCAAGAAGAAAAAGTCGTGTCGTACCTGTCTTGGCAGTTGCGACCGCATGAAGAGAATTACCCTACCCATGACCTTGAGCTAGCCGCCGTTGTTCTTGCTCTGAATACGTGGCGTGATTATCTTATGGGTAATCGCTGCGAGATCTATAGAGATCATAAGAGCTTGAAGTACATCTTTTCTCAGAGGGAGTTGAATATGAGACAGAGAAGGTGCATGGAATTAATCAAGGATTATGATATTGGAATCCATTACCATCCTGGAAAAGCCAATGTTGTGGCCGATGCCCTTAGCCGAAAACCATGCACCCTGAATGGCTTAATCCAAGCTGAGCAACCAGCCCTATACAAGGAATTCAATGAGTTCAGACTCGAGCTTGTCAGCCCTGGTTTCCTAGCCAATCTGGAACTAAAGCCAACCTTGATCGACCAAATCAAGGAAGCCTAGAAAGGTCATGAGAGTATTGATGGGATTAAGAAGAAGATCTCTCTAGAAAAGGCACCTGGATTTTCTGAAGATGCCGAAGGAATTCTTAGGTTTAATGACCGCCTCTGTGTGCCGGATGTCAAAGAACTTAAAGACTTAATCCTAAAAGAAGCCCACGATACCCTTTACTCCATTCACCCCGGAGGAACTAAGATGTACCAAGACCTCCGTGAGAAATTCTGGTGGCATGGGATGAAGCGGGAGATTGGATCCTTCATAGCCAAGTGCGATGTTTGCCAACAAGTCAAGGCCAAGCACCAACGACCAGCAGGGTTACTACAACCCTTGAGAATCCCCGAGTGGAAATGGGACGAAGTCGGTATGGATTTTATCACCGGACTTCCAAAGTCTAACCGAGGCCATGATTCCATCTGGGTCATTGTCGACAGATGGACTAAGGTAGCTCACTTCGTTCCCGTTAAAACCACGTACACTGGGAAGCAGTTAGCTGACCTTTACATCTCTAGGATTGTCAGCTTGCACGGCATACCCAAGAGGATTGTGTCCGACCGAGGTTCTCAGTTAACTCTCGTTTCTGGAAATCACTTCATGAAGCCATGGGAACCAACCTAGCCTTTAGCACAGCTTATCACCCCCAGACTGCAGGACAAACTGAGCGAGTGAATCAGATTTTGGAGGACCTACTCCGCGCGTGTGCCCTATCCTACGGATCCAAGTGGGAGGACTGCCTTCCATTAGCTAAATTTTCCTATAACAACAGTTATCAGTCCAGTCTGCAAATGGCCCCCTTTGGAGCACTTTATGGCAGAAAGTGTCGTACCCCTCTGAACTGGTCCGAGACCGGAGAAGGCAAATTGTATAGACCCGATATCCTTCGGGAAGCCGAAGAACAAGTCCAATTTATCCGCGAATGTCTCAAAACCGCCCAATCCCGTCAGAAGAGCTACGCCGACCCCAAGCGCCGCGACGCCACCTTCAATATCGGAGATTTTGTCTATCTCCGAGTAACCCCACTCAAGGGGATGCAACGTTTCCATGTGAAAGGAAAGTTGGCACCAAGATGCATAGGACCATTCAAGATAGTTGACCGTCGTGGAGAAGTCGCCTACCAGCTAGAATTACCCCCGGAACTATCAGAAGTGCCTTGAAGTCCCAGACAAGCCGAATGTTTTTCAGAACATCGATCATCAATCCATCGATCTATACCATGATGTCGTGTGTTGGATCATGGACACCGGGAGTAAAGGATACCCCCTTTTTATGTTCGGTATGGGGCGCAGAGGAGGCCGAATAACTTCTTCCACCCGGGGGCTTCCCTTCGATGTTCGAGATCTACGTACTAGCAAGCATCACAGAGACACAAGGAGCTTGCCCAGGTTCGGGCTGCTCGGAGGCTAACAACCCTACTCCTGCATGTCTGGATTGAGAGGTGTATCATGGTGTAGCTTTACAAGGGTGGTCGCGAGGGAGAACCCGGGAGGTGTTGGCTAGAGGTGGAAGACGAGCAAATCCTGACCCTAAGGAGATCACCTCTCGCCTAAGCTACTCTGGGACTTGTGCGCTACCTAGCCTAGCCTCCTTCCCTTCTGGACTGTCCTCCTTTGGGTGCCTCTCGGTCCTCCTTTTATAGGCTAAGGGGATATCACTGGTGCACCATTGGGGCCGGAGGGGTTTTGGCGGGAAAACCCCTCCGGGTTCTCTTTAGGAGGCGACGTGGCCTCCTCTCGTCCAAGTATTCTTCTCAGAGGGGGCAGGTGGGATCGGGCACCTTTTCCTGAGAGGGCGGACAGAGGCTGACAGCTTTTCCGCCTCCATCTTCTTGGCGCCCAAGTCTTCTAGGAGCTTCCAGCCAGAGCTGGCAAGCTTATCCTCTTCGCGCACTGGAGGTTGGTTCCCGGGAACGGGCCCGGCCTCTTGCCGTGCGTCGGGTCCCCGGGACCTCCGTGCCTGCTTCTGGGTCGAGAGGGGCCTCGGACGGTCCCCGAGTCCTTGGCCTTGGTTGTCGATGTCGCACGCGTCATGACGCCGTGGGGCAGATGGGGGAGGGGGCCATCTGCCAGTCTTGAGCCTTGGCCTTGAGTGCCTCCTTGGTGGGCCGATGTGCGATGGACCCACTTTGAACGCATCAGGGGAACCCCATGTTCCACTGTTGCGACAGTAGCCCCCGGGCATAGTCCCGGCGGCCACGCCCTTCTGCTGCCGGGGCTATGACCAAAAAGAGTCAAAGTGGGTCCCCGGCGTCAGGTCTTGATCGTCTTGTCACATCCGCCTGAGCCGCGCGCCACGGAGGTGCGCATCCCACGGGCCTTCTGAACGTTGCGATCCGCGCGGGCCGCCAACGCTCGCTTTGATCCCCGCAGCGGCCGGGGTGGTGGGACCACGACGCGACGCGTGGGGAGCCTTATAAGCCATGGTTCCAAGGAACTGTAGCCGTTACTCATTCCCAAACACAGAGATCTTGAAGCGCCGCCGGAGAGCACTTTGTCTTCGTCTTTCGTAGCACACCGCAAACCTCCTTGGCCGCCTCGACTCCAAAAGCAGCACACCCCCGACCCAATGGCCAAGACTAAGCAGAGCGCCAAGAAGAAGAACGCCGGCGCCTCGCTCGCCTGAAGGACGCCCCCTCCGAGGTCCGAGAAGTCGATGAAGAGGTCGGAGTGTGCCGCCGAGACGGCGGACATGCGCCGCCAGACGGCCCTGTTCTCAAGCATTTACGCCTCTCATCCTTTGTTGCTGGTGAAGGCTCGATTCGTGGCGGTGGCGTCACGGGCGAGGGGGAACACGCCGGCCCGCGAGGCGACAGAGGCTCTGCCGCTGAACAGGAATCGGGAACCCACTCAGGTCCCCGTCTTCGACATCTTCGTCAAGATGGGGGTAGTTCCCCCATTTTCAGACTTCCTCCTTGAGATTCTACAGGCGTACGATCTGAAGCTCCTGCATCTGACTCCGGGGGCCATCTTGGATCTAACCGTCTTTGCTCACGCCTGCGAGGCATTTGTCGGTGTTATGCCCTCCGTGGCATTGTTCTGACACTTCTTCTATCCCCGCGTGGGGAAAGAGGGATGGTTGGGAGGCGGGGTCACGTTCTGCTTCCGCCAGAACGTCAAGCAGTTCTACCCCGAGATGGTGGTGAAGTCCAAGTGGGAGGAATGGAGGAACAACTGGTTCCTCATTGTCGTACCGGAGGCCCACGAGTGCCTCCAAGAACCGAAGAAGCACCCGGAGAGCCAAGAACTCTGGAGGGGCTTGAGCCGCCAGGATGTGCTTCTCTCGGTAGTGGTGTCCCGCTTCAAGCTTCTGCAGGAGCAGGGGATCTCCGGGGCCGCCATAGTTGCGCACGCATTGCGCAACCGCCTGGCCCCCTTGCAGAAGAGGCCTTACCCAGCCTGGAACTTTCAGGGTCTCGAGGACCCTTCTCGGCTGCGGAACTCCGACATGGACGACGACGCCCTCCTCGGCGTTGTAAGGAACATCTTCCCCCCAACGCGCTGTATCAGCTACCAGAGGGGGTCCTGCCTCTGAATGAGGACCCGAAGAAAGCAGAGATCCTTGCGGAGATGCTGAAGTGCAACGCCCGCGGAATCGTGGGCCGAGACGACGACGGGCCCCAGAATCCCAGGGCCAGAGCCCGCAAGGTTAAGGTCCCCTCTAGCTCCGGTGAGGAAGAGGAGGCCTCCGAGTCAAAGGCAGAGAGCACGGAGGACGCTGAGGTGGAATCCGCCCGCTCCACCGAGGACAGTGATGATGATGATGGCGACGACGACGACAAGATGATGACGAGGCCGTTAGTGACAAAGACGAGGATACGGGGGAAAAGGACCCTTCCCCGCACCCAACTGGGGGACCTGCCATGGTCCCGAGCCTGGAGATGAGCCCCCGGGCACCGCTCGAGGTCGAAGAAGAGAGCGGTCCCACGGGCATGGAGGTTGATGACGACGCCTTCGTGATCACGCCGCGGCGCAAGAGGCAGCTCCGGGACCCATCTCCGGCCCAGGAGCCTTCCCTTGCCATCAGCATGATGCCTGTGAGTCCGCACGGCTCCTCCGCCGGGTCCGTAGGCATGCCCGAGTCGCTGGGCCACAAGCGACCCCGCGGGTAAGTTTTCTCCTTGCTTGCTCTTGTTCGTGCTGCTACTGAATTTGCGAACCATTCCTCCGGGAAGTTTAACCAAACATCGTTGCAGGGGCCAAACTTCCCCGGAGGCCAGCAAGAGGCGGCGAACGGCGGCGGAACGCGATACGGCCACCAGCGCGGGTGTCCCCGGAGGGACTCAGACTGCTTCCAGCCCGGAAAAGGTGCTTGGGGGCGACGCGCAGGAGAACTCCGGGACGCATCTGACCCCCACGAAGGCTGGAGAAGTAGTAACTCTGGAGGCGGCAGGTAAACCTCGTCCAGTCGGACAAGTCTAACCTTGCCCTGCCCCCAACGATTTATCATTGTGCCTTGCTGAAACATATACTTCGGTGGTTGACGGGTCCCCGAGGAGGGACCACACCGTGACGACTCCGGACCAAGAGACGTCCAAAGCTACGCCCGAGGTGACGGACGCGCACCTGGGAGATGAGCGCGCGGTGGCGCCTGGGCAAGGTTCGGTCGCTGCAGGAAACGAGAACTGTCCGGGCATCCCGAACCTCCTGGACTGCTCGCTCATGACAGGGGAAGAGCTGGACACCTATGCCACCCTATCAACATGCTCCGGAGCGAGTGCCGAGATAGCCGCGCTGGCGGAGATCAAGGCAAACTTCTCCGCCCGGAGCGGGGGAAGAAACATTCCCGGGGATCCGCAAGGAGCAGCCCCCGAGGTGAAAATTACGGGGGCGAATGCGAAGGAGGCTGCGATCCGGGGAATCGACCAGCCTGTCCGGGAGATAGAGGCCAGGGAAGATGCGCTGGCGCGTGCCCGCTCCCACACGGAGGAGGTGGTAAACAAAGCGGCGACCGAGTTGTCCCGCCAGTGGAGCTTATTCTCAATCATGTGGAAACGCATGGAGAAGAAGAACAAAGGCAAGCGGGACGAACTCGCGCAAAGGGAGCAGCGGGTGGTAGCCAGAGAGGCTGAACTGACGGCGGAAGCCAGAACCCAAGAGCTCAAGAGGGAAAAGCTGAAGACGGAGGTCGAGCTGCGCCTCGCGCAGGCGGAAAAGAGACATCAAATGGCACTGGAGGAGAAATCCAGGGATGCCAGGGAGGCACGCCAAAAAGAGGAAGAGGCCCGGAGGGCGGCCGAGGACGCCGAGAAGGACCTCCTCGTGGAGAGAGATGCCACCCGCAAGCTGCGGGACCAGGCCAAGTTGGAGGGCCAGAGGACTTCTGAGCTGGAGAAGTCCTTGAAGCTGAAGGAGGAGGAACTGTCGTCGCTGACGAACAAGTTCCTCGATCTGGAGAAGAAAAGCTCCCGGCTGTCCTCGGAGCTGGCGGGAGTCCACCAACAGGCCGAAGACGGGTTTAAGAGCATCATCGCCGCCAGCACAGATGTGGCGGCGCGGGTGCTCCAACTGGATAGGCGCGTCAAACTCTCCGGGTTGGCCACGGACTACCGGAGCCTCCCCGAAGTGGCCGAGTTCCTTCAGAAGACGACGGCCTCCATGAGGTCTGCCAAGAACCGGGTCGCCACCCAGTTGCGCGCCGATCGGAACGGGGTCAGTCTTGACACAGCAGCACGCGTGATGGCTTCATTCCGGGAGGCGCACCCAAACGTCGCCATGCCCAACTTCGCGATCGTCGAGCCCTCCGCGACCTCGCTTCAAGCCGTGGAAGACCTTGCGGTCGCATTGGCCGTACAGATGTACCATTCGCCGTCCCACTAGGTTCCCTGCATATCATTCGAGCACCTCGTGCCCAAAAAACCGTTATGTCAGTCCTTGTGTGTGATCATAACTCATGCTGTATCGTTCAGGAAACTTTTATACTATTCTACTTGCGGGTGTTTTGGTTTTATCATGTTTCTTTTTCTCCACGTCTTTGAGAGATCCTCCCGGGATGTAAGCTTACCCATGAGATCCTGACTGGTCAGGCATATCTACCCAGGCCCTACCGATTCCCGAGAGGTCGCTCACCCACTCGGCTCGTACTTCTCCCGGGCAGTACCAGGTCCGTGACCGCTCCATACTCCCGGAAGAGCCAGCCCCTCGGCGTGCTCAATCGACGGACAAGATGCATTCCGAGTTTCGAACATAGTTTTATTCCCGCAAGATAGACAGCCAAAGTATGACAAGGGTTCAGATGAAGGATAACTTATCTTGCTGATTACACGGAGTTCCTCGTGGCAACACTTCCGGGTGCCCTTCCAGATGTCGCAGGTACCTCGCGCGGACCGGGCTCTCTGCTTCAGCGCGCTCCACGGGGTGGAAAGGAAGCAGCCTCTTCGACTCGTGCGCATGGATCAGCTATGGCCCACAGGTCTTCCAAGGTGGCCACTGCATGGGTCCTTAGCCTCTCCTTCATCATCGGGTTGCGGACGTTGGCGTGGAAGACGGCGATAACGGAGATCTCTTGTAGCTCAGCCGGGGGAATGCGGACGATGACACCCCGGAACCTCCAAATGTAGTGGCGTAATGGCTCCTCAGGTCCTTGCTCTAGGCGATAGAGGTCGAGGACGGTCACATCAGAATGTGGATCCGCCTGGGCTTCCATCTCCTCACAAGAACGACGCCTGAGATTGGGGCTCTGGTTGACAACCTCGCGGGTGGCATCCATGGGCCTCTTACCACAGGGATCCCCTTGTCTCTCCTCTTCTGGGGGTGCTGGCGCCAGAGCGGCAGCTGCTTGGGTGTTGGTCAGGGCAGAACTCGTAGGAGCGTGGCAGTAGTGAGCATAGTCCAGCAGGTTTTCCAAACTTGCGATCCAGGCCCTCGCTCGGGGATCGCTCTTTCACTGTTCTGGCGGGTAGGAGAGAAGCACTCGGGCCGTGCCCAGCACTTCTTCCAGCCCCCAGCTTCTCCGCGACGACTGCTGCGACGACTCACCACGGACCTCCTGAGTGCCAGACATGGCCCTTGCTGACCGAAGACGTGCCCGTTCACCCGATCTAGACGGAGCAGAAAAGGAGCTCATGGCAGAACTTGCCTCAATCAGAGAGCTTGATGTCGAATCGTGATGAAGCGACGATCCAAGATCTTGCCAGAAGATCTGGAGAACTCGAAGTAGACCTCCTTGAAGATCTCAACGCCAATGAAGAGCTCGAGGAAGATCTCGACGAAGAACACGAACACGAAGAACTTGAGGAAGACGCCGACGAAGAACTCGAAGTCGGCGAAGAAGAACTCAGCACTTGCGCCCCCTACCTGGCGTGCCAGATGTCGTGTCTTGGATCATGGACACCGGGAGTAAAGGATACCCCCTTTTTAGGTTCGGTATGGGGCGCAGAGGAGGCCGAATAACTTCTTCCACCCGGGGGCTTCCCTTCGATGTTCGAGATCTACGTACTAGCAAGCATCACAGAGACACAAGGAGTTTACCCAGGTTTGGGCCGCCCGGAGGCTAACAACCCTACTCCTGCATGTCTGGATTGAGAGGTGTATCATGGTGTAGCTTTACAAGGGTGGTCGCGGGGGAGAACCCGGGAGGTGTTGGCTAGAGGTGGAAGACAAGCAGATCCTGACCCTGAGGAGATCACCTCTCGCCTAAGCTACTCTGGGACTTGTGCGCTACCTAGCCTAGCCTCCTTCCCTTCTGGACTTTTCCTCCTTTGGGTGCCTCGGTCCTCCTTTTATAGGCTAAGGGGATACCACAGGTGCACCCTTGGGGCCGGAGGGGTTTTGGCGGGAAAACCCCTCCGGGTTCTCTTTAGGAGGCGACGTGGCCTCCTCTCATCCAAGTATTCTTCTCAGAGGGGGCAGGTGGGATCGGCCACCTTTTCCTGAGAGGGCGGACAGAGGCTGACAGCTTTTCCGCCTCTTCCCCCTCTTGGCGCCTCCATCTTCTTGGCACCCAAGTCTTCTAGGAGCTTCCAGCCAGAGCTGGCAAGCTTATCCTCTTTGCGCACTGGAGGTTGGTTCCCGGGACCTCCGTGCCTGCTTCCGGGTCGAGGGGGGCCCCGAAGGGTCGCCGAGTCCTTGGCCTTGGTTGTTGATGTCGCATGCGTCGGGACGCCGTGTTGCAGATGGGGGGCCCATCTGCCAGTCTTGAGCCCTTGCCTTGAGTGCCTCCTTGGTGGGCCCATGTGCGATGGACCCACTTTGACCGCATCAGGGGAACCCCATGTTCCACTGTTGCGACACATGACCTAACCTATCGTGAAGAACCTGTCAAGATTCTCGATGAAGATGTCCGTCTTACCCGGAGACGCAAGATCAAGTTCTACAAGGTTCAGTGGAGCAACCACTCCGAAGAGGAAGCAACCTGGGAGCGTGAAGACTATCTTAGAAACGAATTCCCAAACCTCTTTAGTTCCTAGACCTAGCAAATCTCGAGGACGGGATTTATTTTAAGGGGGGGAGGTCTGTCACATCCCAATATTTTGTAACCTGAGAAAACCCCTATATGAGGAGTCAAAAAATTAAGAACCAACAAAAATCTTCTATTATTTCATGTGATGCATGTTTAGCCTTCTATTATTTCATGTGATGCTTGTTTGCTATTTTGAATTTTTTCTTGTATGGATATTTATCTACAAAGCAATTAGTCAATTGACCAACCTGATCATAAATTGGAATGTGACTTGAAAACCAAATAAAAATCCCTAACTATTCAAGAATACTAATTTTGAAAGGAGAGTATGAGAGGGAAGCTTTTCTCTCTAAACTTTACCTTCTATACTAAATTCTTTTTAGAAAAATGATTCTTGTGTCCCAAAAATCAGAGGGAAGTGAGTTGATCTCCCACCTCATACCTTGGTTCACTTTTCAAAGTTATTTTCCAAGAACCCGAATTTATTCAAAGAATTCAAATTCTTCTCTTTTAAATTCGGCCATCAAAGGAAACTCAATTTTCTACTTCACCAAAAAATTCAGGAAAATTAGGAGAACCTTCTAGCACCCTTATAAACCCAAATGTAAGCTTAATTTAAATAAAACAATTTCAAAAATTCAGAGAGGCATTCGGTCGAACACCTTATGCGCACAAATGAGCTATTTCCAAAACTTGTCCCAAACCGTGGTAAAAACGGGGGAGCTCGACCCCTTTTACCCCTCTTGCCTCCCCTACACCTGCCCAGCCACCGGCCCCTTCATTTGCTAGGCATGGCCGACTAAGCCGTGGAGAAACATGGCAGCCCGAGCTGCCATGCCACCCCTCCCTCTCACTCGCCTGCTCTCTCTGGCCCTCTCGCCCCGACGGGTGTCCGCCACTCCCCTGGAGCCAAACCGCCCCCCCCCCCAGCAAGACGAAGCTCCCCGAGCTCCCTCTCCCTCGCCCTGGCCTCCCTTCCCGACACTTGGCCGCCCAGCTCGACCACGGGCGCTGTCCAGCTCGCCAATTCCCCATGTCGCGCCAACCCTCTCTCCTGCCCCTCCTCTCACCCGTGGACAACGGCCCGACCGCCCCGATCCTCTCTTAATGAAGAAATTGTGCTCGCCCGTCTGTGCTCGCCGCGCCGTGGTCGCCGCGGTGTTCCTGGCCGCCCCTCCCTAAACCCTAGCCCTCGCCACTGCACCCACGGACGCGGATCGCTGACGTGGTTCACCCCACCTCCGCATCGCCATTGCCCTGTGTTGCACCCACTCCGTACCCGCCGTCGAACACCTTGCCTACGCACTGGACCCGCACCACCCCGAGCTCGAGCGAGGTCCTTCTCGCGCTCACCTCGCCTCTTTAAACCATAGCCGCGCCCCGTGGGCGACACCGCGCCGCCCGGACCACGCATGGCGTGCTCTCCCTCACCCTAGCACGCTCGCCACACCCGGTCCACCGTGCACCCATCCTCGGCTATAAAAAGCCACCCCGAGCCCCCGAGGAAAACCGCACCGCTCCCTCCACTCTCCTTCACTCACTACACCTCTATGCACCGCCAGGAGCGCGGAGTCACCGCTGAAGACGCCGCTGGCCGTGGAGCTCGAGCTCGTCCATGCTCGGTAACCGCCGAGGTCGACGACGGCCACGCGGCCACGCTGCCCTTTTTCTCTCTGCCCTCTCACCTCTCTGTTCCCTCTCCCGACCGGCCGCTCACGCGCCGTCGTTTCCCTGTGCAGGTTCTGCCCCGGAGCTTGCCGGCGAGGAGGCTACCCCATGCTCGACCCGAAGCTCTCTGTCGATGACTTGGACGTTCTCGAGCCGTACAACTCCACCAAACGAACTCGTAAGACCTCCGCCGTCGCCCGCACCCACTCCACCGTCCCGAGGAACCCTAGGTGAGCCTCCCCGAGCTCGCCTCCATCGGCTACCCTTCGGCCGCCACTGGTTTCAGGTTGCCGGAGATGCGGCCATCACAGGCCGTTGGATTTAGATCCAATGGCAGCGTACCAGTTCGGGTTATTTTAAGAAACTGACGAGCGGACCCCACCCGTCAGGGATTTAAACATTTCTGGCGCGGGAGATTTTCCGTGGGCCGGCCCGTTAAGCCTATTTCCACACGGGCCCTTTCCCATTTTTGCAATATGTTTAAATTATTCAAATCTGGACATGTGGTAGAAATCAAATAGGTAGAGATTGGTACATTCAAAATTTATGAAATTTTGTGTACTTGTAGCTTGTTAAATTATCTATCCAATGGCACTGGTCCCACATTATTTGAGTTAATATTAGTCAATGGTAAATTAATTAGTACAAAAGGTTCTTAAATGGAACTTGTTTATTTCTAATTCTCTAAATGCCCAAATAATGTGAATCCAATTTTGTTATCTTAGCCGGAGAAACTCTAGCTACCATATTTTCAGGTTAAATTGAGCAACATAAATTAAATGGCATCCAGATTTGTAGTTGGACTCATTTCTGTACTGTTTAAATTATAGCATGAATTTGGAATGTCCAAATGACATGAGGCCAATTTTGCTAGCTCTGTACTGTAAATATCTAGTTACCCTTAATTTTTCATAATTTTTTGTTTAACAGAAAATAGATTAGCCCTAAAACTTTACATAATAAGCTTCTGTACTAGGCACATTGTTTCTGATAATCTATTAACTGAAATGGACCAAATCCAATTTTGTTAGCTCACATTTAACAAGTATTAGTTGTCCCTAAAAGGGCATAACTTTCTGAACAGCAGAAATTAAATCATGACCAAATTCGTTGTATAGTAAATTTCTGCCGATTAATATTAATATTAATAATAAGAGTAATATGAGTTCAAATATACCAAATCCAAATGTGGTGATTTTAGTAAGGCAGTATCTGCCTATAGGATTTTAGTTTGTGTTGTTGTGATGTTTTGTTGGGTGGTGGTGTGATTGTGTGTTTTGTTTGTTAACAACGATTAGACGAGAGCGTTGCCGAGGATTTCGAGGAAGGAGGTTTCTTTGTTCAAGAGTATCAAGACCAGGGACAAGTTGATGACCAAGGCAAGCCATCCATTTGATCATACCCTTTGTCCTACTATTTTGATTAAGCATGTTTTACTTATGTTTAGAAGCATGAAATGTTTTCAAGTGGTGTGTGCCACTAAAACCCCTTTTTAAGTGTTACCTATATTATATGCCATGACTAGGCCACTCATATATTGAAATGTTTAGTTAGAGAAAGGAGAAATTCTTGGTTGGGAAAAACCAACGTTTTATTCAAAAATCCTCTTTATGAAATTTTTTGGGTGAAATTGTGTTTTACCCAAGATGTTGCTAAGTGTTGAGTTTTGGAAATGGAGAAGAATGGAATATGGAGATTTGGAGAAAATGCACATTGTGTCTTAGTACCTACGTCGACCAACCATACCCAGTGCAACCACATTACCCTCCATATGGGACGGGGCTTAGCTAAGTAGTTTGTTTGTCTTAGTATGGGATACCTCAATAGTGGAGATGCAGAGTTTCATGAGGGGTTGGCTCGGTGGCCTCCCCTGACCTGGGTCCTCCAACATAGTGTGGGATATAAGGATTGCCGTATGTACCGCCGGGAAAAACTATGAGTCCTCACACCCAGGGCTTCGACGGGAGACTGGACTGGGTGTCGGCGGAATGTTCATAAGGAAAGGGTCCTATACTAGGATGAGCAAGTAAAAGGCTATGGCTTGTTACTCAACTTCGCATACACCTAGTATGGCGGGACGTGGCATAAACGGTGAGTTTACCGGATGGTGTGCGTAAAGTGTACAACCTCTGCAGAGTGTAAAACTATTCGAATAGCCAAGTCCTCGGTTATGGACAGTTGGAAGGCCGTCCTAAGACCTGTGTGCAAAAAGCTTTGTGTTTTTAAAACGGAGATGTTGTTGGTGTCATACCAAGGGATCGGTATCAAGAGAATGGAAGGAGAAGGTTTCACGATGGGCCGTGATCCCACCGGAGGAGTTTTTGAAGAAAAACTATCTTTATTGAAAGAACTTCTTTTTCAAATGTCTTATCTTTTACAACAAAGATATGGTGATATATTTTCTCAAAATAAAATGCTTTTATAAAACAAAGAGATACCCTAGAGCCTCCCACCTAATTAGTAAGCATTAATTTTGACAATACTCTACTACCGGATGGTTTGCGAGTACATTCAAATGTACTCATATTGGTTTCGTCCCTGGCTATTTGTCTTGGCCAGACTTTGAGGAGCCGTATGAAGAAGGAGACTACGACGCCAATAATGCGAACTAGGGATCTTCATCAGCCAGCTGCCTGTAGGGTTGTTAAGGCATTAGCCTACGACACTTGTTGCTACTCCGCTGCTTGAAGAATGTTAAGCCCTCTGAGGCATTTATGTAAGACTGTGGTCCTCAGGACCCTTTTGTTGTAAGACTTAAATTCGGTACTGTAATGGATGTAAACTTTGGTAATCAGTTCAAGTTATGCGCAACGACAGACTGATCGTGGGATCGTTGTGTTAAGCATAACGGGTATTTCGAACAGCTAGTCCGGGGTCCCCACAAGGGGAAAGCCGGCAGAGTGGGCGCGGCTAAACATTTACCTCGCATGAGACTATCGCCCAAGGATCATCATGATGACAGGACAAGTTCAGTGCTTATTTCAACACCCTGCCCNATCTTCATCAGCCAGATGCCTGTAGGGTTGTTAAGGCATTAGCCTACGACGCTTGTTGCTACTCCGCTGCTTGAAGAATTTAAGCCCTCTGAGGCATTTATGTAAGACTGTGGTCCTCGGACCCTTTTGTTGTAAGACTTAAATTCGGTACTGTAATGGATGTAAACTTTGGTAATCAGTTCAAGTTATGTGCAAACCAGACTGATCATGGGATCGTGTGTTTAGGCATAACGGGTATTTCGGACAGCTAGTCCGGGGTCCCCACAAAGCTGGTATCAGAGCCATCCTGACTGTAGGAGACCTTAGTTAGCATGGGCGTAGATACGGGGTTATCTAAAAGTATTTTCTAAAAATATAAGGGAGTTGAGTATTTGTGAAAAGATAATGCTTAATTCTCAACCCCTCCTATGTTACAAAATCTATGAACTCATATAACTGTTACATTTACTTTCAGTTAAAAGTTTGCACATTAATCCTCTCACTAACTTAAAATTTGGCTTAAAATTTGTAGATGGCACTCCACTACACCGAGTTTCTGCAAGTTAAGGAGAAGGGCAACCTCATGTTCGAGAGGGACTTGTACATGTTGAGCGACATTTTGGGTCGCCCAGCTCCTGTGATCCGTGGAGCGCAGGTCGACGTTCACGATCAGGGTAACCTGAGTTGGCTCATCGAGCCGTCTGTCCGGGGGAACATCAAGTCCTCCCATTCTAGGACGATGGCTTTCACCACGATGGATGCCAACTGGGACGATGGACTGTGTCGTGCCATGCAGAGGCTGCTGGCCCGACTTTGTGAGGAGCACCAGGAGGAGTTGGAGAACTCACCTTTCAGGTTCTACGGGAGGTGTGACGTCGAGGGACGTCCCACTTCCACCGTTCGTCACCCCACTTTCGGAGAGCACCTCGTGGACATGGAGGTCCTACTTTACCGTACCCAGGAGGACCTACGCAGCGTGAGGTAGCGGTCTCACTTTGAGCGCATCGCGCTCGAGGCGAGCCGTGACTGTGTCGTGCTCCTGCAGCAGGACAAGGCCGACCTTCGCCAGAGAGGGATCCGCCTGAAGAGGACCATCGCCAAGCTCCGCAAGAGGGTGGCGGAGCAGGACGAGATGATCAAGGACCTTGAGCGTCGGGCCGATGAGATGGAGAAGGAAGGCGAGGATCTCCGCAAGGAGAGTAGCGCCTTCATCAGCGACGATGAGGAGTACTTGGAGGAGATGGACTACGAGGAGGACGACGACGAGGAGGAGACCGTCGACGACGAGGAGGAGCCGACCGAGCCCCTTCTTGGCGAGGATGAGGAGGACCCAGAGGAGCGTGTCTTCGAGCCCGACACCGACGACGTTGTGCCGAGTGTCCCACCATAGTAGTCGGACCACTTAGTCGTTCTCGAGTTATCGTAGGGTTAGATCAACCCAGTTGTAGTCGTGTTTAAGTCGTGTAATGGTTCCTTTGAAACTATATGCTTGTAGCAACTATGTAATGATGTGTGGAACTTATGCATGTGATGCTTTTGCTTGATGATGTTGTGTGCTTTGAAAATTTCGAAATTTGCAAATTCCTTTCGAAAACTTCTATGTAGTGAAGACCTCCTACCCCAACAACTCGAAACCCTACCCTCCTACCCTGTTAAAGTAAGACATTCCCGGTTTGTTTTGCCTCTTATACCCGTTTAATCTCAGGATGGTGGACACACGAGGAGGAGGAAGCCACGGCCGAAACGACCCACCGCCACCTCCACCACCACCTGAGCCTACCCCGGCCCAACTCCTTAGGCTTATCCTAGAGGAGCGTGAAGCCGCTCGCCAAGAACGCCAAGCCCACCTTGCTGTTCTCCAACAACTTGCGGCCAACACCCAGAACAACAACAACGGGAACCCCAACTATGGGGACGACCATCGGTCTACCCTTAGTGACTTCCAGAAGACCACACCACCCGTCTTCGCCAAGACCATTCAGCCCCTGGAAGCAGAAGACTGGCTTCGCACCATCGAGAATAATCTCGAAGTCGCCAGGGTTGCCAATGAAGAGAAGGTCTTGTTTGCTACCCACTACCTCTCTGGACCTGCAAGGGCGTGGTGGGAAGCAACCAAGGCGATGCAGCCACCTGGCCAAGTTATCACCTGGATGAGTTCAAGGCCAAGTTCCGCAAGGTTCATGTGCCTAGCGGTCTGATTAGCCGGAAGAGGGACGAGTTCCGCAAACTGAGGCAAGGAGGAAAGGATGTGGTGAAATATCTGGAGGAGTTCATGGACCTGGCCAGATATGCTCCAGACGACACCAATACTGAGGAGAAGAAGATGGACCACTTTCTGAATGGGCTGCACGCTGAGATGCAGTGCGTGCTAGTCACTCACACCTTTGGTGATTTAGAGGCCCTCGTGGATAAGGCCATTCAGATGGAGTCCAAGCGCAATGTCATGTATGAGGACCGCAAGCGCCGTATGGCGAACCAGGGAGGCTCTAGCAGCCAGAAGCCCCGCACTTACCCGCCAAACTTCAGGCCTGCACCCCCACCTTTCAGGGCACCTGTTCCTGCACCACGCCCCAATAACCCTAATCGTCCCAATATCAATTACCGTCCTGGAAGCAACAACAACACAACAACAACAACAACACCCGCAACAATGCCAACCGTCCCAATGTTGTCTGCTTCGAGTGTGGAGTCAGAGGACACTACTCTAAAGAATGCCCCAATCCAAAGAATGCTGCTCCGCGCCCCAATGCGCTAGTTCCAAACCATGGTCAAGGTCGTGGAGGCAATGGAAGGAATGCTGCACCCCGAGGAAATGCTGTTGTCGCAAAGGGACGTCTGAACCACATTAACGCTGAAGAAGCCCAGGAGGCGCCAGATGTTGTGCTGGGTACGTTCCTTGTCAACTCCGTACCTGTAACTGTTCTGTTTGATTCCGGTGCCACACATTCCTTCGTTACGGAAGAGTTTGTTTCTAAGGGGGGTTTAGTAGGGAG
>QRDG01000505.1:739854-836363 GCA_012064385.1 Puccinellia tenuiflora | reverse complement strand
AAAACCCCTATATGAGGAGTCAAAAAATTTAGAACCAACAAAAATCTTCTATTATTTCATGTGATGCATGTTTAGCCTTCTATTATTTCATGTGATGCTTGTTTGCTATTTTGAATTTTTCTTGTCTGGATATTTATCTACATAGCAATTAGTCAATTGACCAACCTGATCATAAATTCGAATGTGACTTGAAAACAAAATAAAAATCCCTAACTACTCAAGTACCCTAATTTTGAAAGGAGAGTATGAGAGGGAAACTTTTCTCTCTAAACTTTACCTTCTATACTAAATTCTTTTTAGAAAAATGATTCTTGTGTCCCACCTCATACCTTGGTTCAGTTTTCAAAGTTATTTTCCAAGAACCCGAATTTATTCAAAGAATTCAATTTCTTCTCTTTTAAATTCGGCCATCAAAGGAAACTCAATTTTCTTCTACACCAAAAACTTCAGGAAAATTAGGGGAACCTTCTAGCACCCTTCTAAACCCAAATGTAAGCTTAATTTAAATAAAACAATTTAAAAAATTCAGAGAGGCATTCGGTCGAACACCTTATGGGCACAAATGAGCTATTTCCAAAACTAGTCCCAAACCGTGGTAAAAACGGGGGAGCTCGACCCCTTTTACCCCTCTTGCCTCCCCTACACCTGCCCAACCACCGGCCCCTTCATTTACTAGGCATGGCCGACCAAGCCGTGGAGAAACATGGCAGCCCGAGCTGCCATGCCACCCCTCCCTCTCACTCGCCTGCTCTCTTTGGCCCTCTCGCCCCGACGGGTGTCCGCCACTCCCCTGGAGCCAAACCGGTCCCCCCCAGCAAGCCGAAGCTCCCCGAGCTCCCTCTCTCTCGCCCTGGCCTCCCTTCCCAACACTTGGCCACCCAGCTCGACCACGGGCGTTGTCCTACTCGCCAATTCCCCAGGCCGCGCCAACCCTCTCTCCTGCCCCTCCTCTCACCCGTGGACAACGGCCCGACCGCCCCGATCCTATCTTAATGATGAAATCATGCTCGCCCGTCTGTGCTCGCCACGCCATTGTCGCCGCGGTGTTCCCGGCCGCCCCCCTAAAGCCTAGCCCACGCCACTGCACCCACGGACGCGGATCGCTGATGTGGTTCACCCCAACTCCGCGTCGCCATTTCCCTGTGTTGCACCCACTCCGTACCCGCCGTCGAACACCTTGCTTGCGCACTGGACCCATACCACCCCGAGCTCGAGCGAGGTCCTTCCCGCGCTCACCTCGCCTCTTTAAACACTAGTCGCGCGCCGTGGGCGACACCGCGCCGCCCGGACCGCGCATGGCGTGCTCTCCCTCACCCTAACACGCTCGCCACACCCAGTCCACCGTGCACCCATCCTCGGCTATAAAAAGCCACCCGAAGCCCTCGAGGCAAACCGCATCGCTCCCTCCACTATCCTTCACTCACTACACCTCTCTGCACCTCCAGGAGGGCGGAGTCACCACTGAAGCCGCCGCTGGCCGTGGAGCTCGATCTCGTCCACGCTTGGCAACCGCCGAGGTCGACGATGGCTATGCGGCCACGCTGCCCTTTTTCTCTCTACCCTCTCACCTCTCTATTCCCTCTCCCGCCGGCCGCTCACGCACCGTCGTTTCCCTGTCCAAGTTCTGCCCCGGAGCTCGCCGACGAGGAGGCTACCCCGTGCTCGACCTGAAGCTCGCCGTCGACGACCTGGACATTCCCGAGCCGTACAAATCCACCAACCGAACCCGTCAGACCTCCGCCATCGCCCACACCCACTCCACCGTCCTGGGGAACTCTAGGTGAGCCTCCCCGAGCTCGCCTCTGTCGTCTACCCTTCGGCCGCCACCGGCTTTAGGTCGCCGGAGTTGCGGCCGTCACAGGCCGTTGGATTTAGATCCAACGGTAGCGTACCGGTTCGGGTTATTTTAAGAAACTGATGAGCGGACACCACCCATCAGGGTTTTAAACATTTTCGGCGCGGGAGATTTTCCGTGTGCCGGCCCGTTAAGCCTATTTCCACCCGGGCCCTTTCCCATTTTTGCAATATGTTTAAATTATTCAAATCTGGACATGTGGTAGAAATCAAATAGCTAGAGATTGGTACATTCAAAAATTAGGAAATTTTGTGTACTGGTAGCTTGTTAAATTATCTATTTAATGGCACTGGTCCCACATTATTTGAGTTAATATTAGTCAAATGGTACATTAATTAGTACAGAAGGTTCTTAATATTAACTTGTTTGTTTCTGATGCTCTAAATTCCCAAATAATGTGAATCCTATTTTGTTAGCTTAGTCCAGAGAAACTCTAGCTACCATAAAATTTTCAGATTAAATTGAGCAATATAAATTAAATGGCATCCAGATTTGTAGTTGGACTCATTTCTATACTATTTAAATTATGGCATGAATTTGGAATGTCCAAATGACATGAGGCCAATTTTGCTAGCTCTGTACTGCAAATATCTAGTTACCCTTAATTTTCATAATTTTCTGTTTAATAGAAAATAGATTAGCCCTAAAACTTGACATAATGCTTCCGCCAATCTATTAACTGAAATGGACCAAATCCAACTTTGTTAGCTCACATTTATTAAGTATTAATTGTCCCTAAAAGGGCATAATTTTCTGAACAGCAGAAATAAAATCACGGCCAAATTCGTGGTATAGTAAATTTCTGCCGATTAATATTAATAATAAGAGTAATATGAGTTCAAATATACCAAATCCAAATGTGGTGATTTTAGTAAGGCAGTATCTGCCTATAGGATTTTAGTTTGTATTGTTGTGATGTTTTGTTGAGTGGTGGTGTGATTGTGTGTTTTGTTTGTTAACAACGATTAGACGAGAGTGTTGCCGAGGATTTCGAGGAAGGAGGTTTCTTTGATCAAGAGTATCTAGACCAGGGACAAGTTGCTAACCAAGGCAAGCCATCCATTTGATCATACCCTTTGTCCTACTATTTTGATTAAGCATGTTTTACTTATGTTAAGATACATGAAATGTTTTCAAGTGGTGTGTGCCACTAAAACCCTTTTTTTAAGTGTTACCTATATTATATGCCATGACTAGGCCCCTCATATATAGAAATGTTTAGTTGGATAAAGGAGAAATTCTAGGTTGGAAAAAACCAACGTTTTATTCAAAAATCCTCTTTATGAAAAATTTTGGGTGAAATTGTGTTTTACCCAAGATGTTGCTAAGTGTTGAGTTTTGGAAATGGAGAAGAATGGAATATGGAGATTTGGAGAAAATGCACTTGTGTCTTAGTACCTACGTCGACCAACCATACCCTGTGCGACCACATTACCCTCTATATGGGACGGGGCTTAGCTAAGTAGTTTGTTTGTCTTAGTATGGGATACCTCAACAGCGGAGATGCTCCGTTTCATGAGGGGTTGGCTCGGTGGCCTCCCCTGACCTGGGTCCTCCAACATAGTGGGGGATATAAGGACTGCTGTATGCACCGCCGGGAAAAACTATGAGTCCTCACACCCAAGGCTTCGACGGGAGACCGGACTGGGTGTCGGCGGAATATTCATAAGGGAAGGGTCCTATACTAGGATGAGCAAGTAAAAGGCTATGGCTGGTTACTCAACTTCACGTACACCTGGTATGGCGGGACGTGGCAGACACAGTGAGTTTACCGGATGGTGTGGGTAAAGTGTACAACCTCTGCAGAGTGTAAAACTATTCGAATAGCCGAGTCCTCGGTTATGGACAGTTGGAAGGCCATCCTAAGACCTGTGTGCAAAAGCTTTGTTTTTTTAAAATGGAGATGTTGTTGGTGTCATACCAAGGGATCGGTATAAATAAAATGGAAGGAGAAGGTTTCACGACGAGCCGTGATCCCACCGGAGGAGTTTTTGAAGAAAAACTATCTTTATTGAAAGAACTTCTTTTTCAAATGTCTTATCTTTTTCAACAAAGATATGGAGATATCTTTTCTTAAAATAAAATGCTTTTATAAAACAAAGAGATACCCTAGAGCCTCCCACCTAAATAGTAAGCATTAATCTTGACAATACTTTACTACCGGATGGTTTGCGAGTACATTCAAATGTACTCATATTGGTTTCGTCCCTGGCTATTGTCTTGGCCAAACTTTGAGGAGCCATATGAAGAAGGAGACTACGACGCCAATAATGCGAACTAGGGATCTTCATCAGCCAGCTGCTTGTAGGGTTGTTAAGGCATTAGACTACGACGCTTGTTACTACTCCGCTGCTTGAAGAATGTTAAGCCCTCTAAGGCATTTATGTAAGACTGTGGTCCTCAGGACCCTTTTGTTGTAAGACTTAAATTCAGTATTGTAATGGATGTAAACTTTGGTAATCAGTTCAAGTTATGCGCAACGACAAACTGATCATGGGATCATTGTGTTAAGCATAACGGGTATTTCGGACGGCTAGTCCGGGGTCCCCACAGAGCTGGTATCAGAGCCATCCTGACTGTAGGAAACCTTAGTTAGCATGGGCATTAGATACGGGGTTATCTAAAAGTATTTTCTAAAAATATAAGGGAGTTGAGTATTTGTGAAAAGATAATGCTTAATTCTCAACCCCTCCCATGTTACAAAATCTATAAACTCATATAACTGTTACATTTACTTTCAGTTAAAAGTTTTCACACTAATCCTCTCACTAACTTGAAATTTGGCTTAAAATTTGTAGATGGCACTCCACTACACCGAGTTTCTGCAATTTAAGGAGAAGGGCAACCTCATGTTCGAGAGAGACTTGTACAAGTTGAGCGACATTTTGGGTCCCCCAGCTCCTGAGTTCCGTGGAGCGCAGGTCGACGTTCACGATCAGGGTAACCTGAGTTGGGTCATCGAGTCGTCTGTCCGGGGGAACATCAAGTCCTCCCATTCCAGGATGATGGCTTTCACTACGATGGATGCCAACTGGGACGACGGACTGTGTCGTGCCAAGCAAAGGCTGCTGGCCCGACTTTGTGAGGAGCACAAGGAGGAGTTGGAGAACTCACCTTTCAGGTTCTACGGGAGGCATGACGCCGAGGGACATCCCACTTCCACCGTTCGTCACCCCACTTTCGGAGAGCACCTCGTGGACATGGAGGTCCTACTTTACCGTACCCAGGAGGACCTACGCAGCATGAGGTACCGGTCTCACTTTGAGCGCATCGCGCTCGAGGCGAGCCGTGACCGTGTCATGCTCCTGCAGCAGGACAAGGCCGACCTTCGCCAGAGAGGGATCTGCCTGAAGAGGACCATCGCCAAGCTCCGCAAGAGGGTGGTGGAGCAGGACGAGATGATCGAGGACCTTGAGCGCCGGGCTGATGAGATGGAGGAGGAAGGCGAGGATCTCCGCAAGGAGAGCGCAGCGCCTTCATCAGCGACGATGAGGACTACTTGGAGGAGATGGACTACGAGGAGGACGACGACGAGGAGGAGATCGTCGACGACGAGGAGGAGCCGACCGAGCCCCTTCTTGACGAGGACGAGGAGGACCTAGAGGAGCGTGTCTTCGAGCCCGACACCGACGATGTTGTGCCGAGTGTCCCACCATAGTAGTCGGACCACTTAGTCGTTCTCGAGTTATCGTAGGGTTAGGTCAACCCAGTTGTAGTCGCGTTTGAGTCGTGTAATGGTTCCTTTGAAACCATATGGTTGTAGCAACTATGTAATGATGTGTGGAACTTATGCATGTGATGCTTTTGCTTGATGATGTTGTGTGCTTTGAAAATTTTGAATTTTGCAAATTCCTTTCGGAAACTTCTATGTAGTGAAGACCTCCTACCCCAACAACTCGAAACCCTACCCTCCTACCCTGTTAAAGTAAGACATTCCCGGTTTGTTTTGCCTCTTATACCCGTTTAATCTTAGGATGGTGGACACATGAGGAGGAGGAAGCCACGGCCGAAACGACCCACCGCCACCACCACCTGAGCCTACCCCGGCCCAACTCCTTAGGCTTATCCTAGAGGAGCGTGAAGCTACTCGCCAAGAACCCCAACTATGGGGACGACCATCGGTCTACCCTTAGTGACTTCCAGAAGACCACACCACCCATCTTCGCGAAGACCATTCAGCCCCTGGAAGCAGAAGACTGGCTTCGCACCATCGAGAATAATCTCAAAGTCGCCAGGGTTGCCAATGAAGAGAAGGTCGTGCTTGCTACGCACTGCCTCTCTGGACCCGCAAGGGCGTAGTGGGAAGCAACCAAGGCAACGCAGCCACCTGGCCAAGTTATCACCTAGGATGAGTTTAAGGCCAAGTTCCACAAGGTTCATGTGCCTAGCGGTCTGATTAGCCGGAAGAGGGACGAGTTCCGCAAATTGAGGCAAGGAGGAAAGGATGTGGTGAAATATCTGGAGGAGTTCATGGACCTGGCCAGATATGCTCCATACGACACCAATACTGAGGAGAAGAAGATGTACCACTTTCTAAATGGGCTGCACGCTGAGATGCAATGCGTGCTAGTCACTCACACCTTTGGTGATTTAGAGGCCCTCGTGGATAAGGCCATTCAGATGGAGTCCAAGCGCAATGTCATGTATGAGGACCGCAAGCGCCGCATGGCGAACCAGGGAGGCTCTAGCAGCCAGAAGCTCCGCACTTGCCCACCAAACTTCAGGCCTGCACCCCAACCTTTCAGGGCACCTGTTCCTGCACCACGCCCCAGTAACCCTAATCATCCCAATATCAATTACCGTTCTGGAAGCAACAACAACAACAACACCCACAACAATGCCAACCGTCCCAATGTTGTCTGCTTCGAGTGTGGAGTCAGAGGACACTACTCTAAAGAATGCCCCAATCCAAAGAATGCTGCTCCGCGCCCCAATGCGCCAGTTCCAAACCGTGGTCAAGGTCGTGGAGGCAATGGAAGGAATGCTGCACCCCGTGGAAATGCTGCTGTCACAAAGGGGACGTCTGAACCACATTAACGCTAAAGAAGCCCAGGAGGCGCCAGATATTGTGCTGGGTACATTCCTTGTCAACTCCGTACCTGCAACTGTTCTGTTTGATTCCGGTGACACACAATCCTTCGTTACGGAAGAGTTTGTTCTAAGGGGGGTTTAGTAGGGAGTCTACTGCCAAAACTGTCGGCACAGTGGAAACCAGGGTAGCATGGGCCGGCCTGCCAGGGACCACGATACTCTTCAGAAGATTTCGCTAAGGACCAGGCTCTCCAAGCCTGGCGAGCCTCGCGAGGGTTTCTTCCTCGCGAGGGACCTCTCCTCAAGAGGGCATTTCCAAGGATCAAGCCAAAAGGCTCGGCGAGGCCTCCGGCTTTGCGGGGTTCCTTCCCCTCGAAGCAAGCTCTGTCTCCGCGACAGAGCGCACATGGGCTCTGCGCCCTCCGCAGAGTCACGGGCGCGGTTGCGCGCGCTGACGATAGCGCCGCAGTTGCCATTCTCGTGTATAAAGCAGTCAACAACGCTGCACCAAGCAAAGGAGCTACAAGAATTGTCATTTTGGTGATAAAGAGACCATCTGCCGCTACGCTGGACGGTGGCTTTTCCAGCTTTGGTGACGCAGCTCCCTGCCATGGACCGCGTCCATGGACTCTCCCTTTATCGTGCACCAGTCCTCCTCCGTCGTCGCCATGTGGTAACCCTTCCCGCCAAGATATTTGGGGGAAGAGGTCCAGGACACCTATAAAAGGAGGGGGAGCATGTTCAGGCAAAGGGGTTGAAAAGATCTGAGATCTAGGGTTTGGAGTGCTGGTCTAGTGATAGCCATTGTTAGCCACCTCGAGCTCCCGAAGCTCTCTTTGTATTGAAACCTCTCCAAGCAGTGCAATACAACCAAGGCAGGACGTAGGGGTTTTACCTCTCCAAGAGGGCCCTGAACCTAGGTAACATCGTGTGTTCTTCTCTGCAGTGCCGTCCCACAGCGATTCTCGACGAGCTCCGTCGCCGAGGCACGTTGAGGGTTGTTTGATTCCGTGTTCAGCCCCTTACTCGATTCCTTACTTAGTGAGACACACCCAGTTCCTGGGACAGCTCTCCGACATTTGGCGTGCCAGGTAGGGGGCTGAGGCGCATCTTCAACCTCGACACCGCCATGGCCGGCTCTCGCGCCGAACGTCTCGCTCGCCGGACAGCCAGCGCCGCCACCGCTCCTGCTGGCAACTCGCACGGCCGCCCGCGCGGGAGCGCTGCTCCGGAGTGCCACATCGACCCGGAGCCCCACGTCGAGCATCCAGAGGACAACAACGACGACCACGCCGAGGACGACCTCGGCGAAGAGGAAGCCTCCTCCCTGCACCCGTCGCGGGACCGTGCTGCCTCCTCGCTGGGCCGCCCTGCGCCCAGCCCAGCAACTGCGCTTCTCATGGCGCAGGAGCTGCTGCAGTACCGTCCCACACCGGAGGCTCAAGAAGCCTGGCTCAACCGGCTCTCCGAGCTGGTTGGTGCCGCTCGCGTCGCCGCTCCTGCACCGTCTCGTTCGCTGGTTCCCTCTACGCGCGTGGGGGATGTGGCGCATGGCGTGCCTCCTGCACCTCCTCGTCATCCCGCGCCAGCTCCACCAGTTCCACCGCAAGCTGCTCCAGCAGGGGCTCCTCCTCGCGACAACCGCGCTGCATCGCACGCATTGTCGCCACATGACTGCCAAATCGTGCAGCGAGCCCCGGAGGACGCACGCGTGAACATCGAGCGCCAGCAGGATCGCCACACACACGCCGTCCAGGATGTCGCTACCGCAGGGCGCCACNAAACAAAAAATTGAGATAGATAACTTTAATTTGCATGCAAGGTGGATCAGCTACCATACAAAAGGATCAAGGTACATGCTCAGTAACCTTGTTGAGGTTTTAGTGGTTAGGTCATTAGCTCTACGAGCAAGACACAACCAAGGTATGGTCCCAAAACAAGTTCACATAGAACTGATGTTCAGGCAAAATCCTCAAATTCTGCACATAAAGTCGGTGGACGTAAAATAAGAAAACTTAACCAATGAATAGAGAAATCACAAAGCTAGATCTATGCATATATTGTAAGAAACAAGTAGTGAGGGAGATAGAATCTTAGTGATATGGAAAGATTCCCCGAAAAATATAGTTGGGATCAAAAACCTTACCAGGTCAACTATTCCACCCTGTCGGCGGCCAAGCAGACGAGAACCGCGACCTTGGGCAACGGCTGCCCCACGCTTTCAGGCTGTTGCATTTAGGCATGTGTGTCATCATCCCCCTCTGCCCTCTGTAGACGTCAGCCCATGCAGCCTCAGGCCACCGCATGACCTTAGCCACCGCTGCACGGTTCGACCAGGGAGAGAAAAACGTGAGATAGATGAGAGAAGGAACACAAGAGAGGAGACGGGGTACCTCAGCCGGGTCACCTCTGCTGGCCTCCAGTCGCTGCTGTGGTCACGTTAGGTCCGGCCACCGGTGAACCTCATCCCATTTTGACAACAGTAATCGTGGTAGGCTTTCACTCCACCTTTAAGTTGTGAAATATCTAGAAAATTTTGCAAACTAATTATGCTAGGTCGGATCAGAGAATTCTACTCCATATGAAACCTCCTAACTCTGTATTAAACTGATCAACAAAATAAGTATACAATAACACATTTCCCCCCATATTCTTTGTGGTATACCGCAGACTCTAAACAACCAAAACCATTTTATATTAGTTATATAAAAGATAAATTTACCAACATAAATGAAAAGAAAATAAAGAAATAGTCAAACCTATGCATCGCTTCACAATCCATCGACATAATTCATGTCCGCGTATGATGGAAGTATAGAACAAAAATAAGTACATCCATTGTACACTTCTTTGAGATAATGTTGTGATTGGCATGAACAAGAAGGTATATAGACACATACACACATCTGAGGTTACAATTGTTAAATCAGCCTGGAGTAACTTGATGCAAATCTGAGTACAATATAGCAAAAATGTCTATTCAGGACACGTGTAGATAAAGAGAAAAGTTTGGTATAGTCGTGTCACACAAATTAAACAGTGGGTAATAGTTGAGAAGAGATAGCTGCTGATTAGTTCTTTGTAGGAGTTCCTTGACGAATCAATAATAAGAAATCATAAAGAAGCATACGGCAGAATTGACTTAAGAAAAAACAACCTATACGGGCTCTATACATGGAAATCATGAAAAGCATAAGCGATTCTTCTTGCTGATTCCTCCTTGTATCTCCTTCATCATTCACGTTGCTCCTGTGAGCACATCCGTTGTCTGCTAGTAGCAAAGGGAATCAATGCACTGAAAGTTCAGTAAATTTCAGAACAAGGTATAATACATGGGAATACCCAGTTTTCTCACAAATCTAAGAGTGACGAGGGGATAGGTGGAGTAGCTGCTTCTGGTGCACTGGACACCATGGTGCTGAACCGCTCGACTCTCTGCTGTCTGGGATTCACCACACGGGTTTCGTGCCGGTGAAGAGGCCACGAGGGACAGGCCACCGCCACCCCCATCATCTCAGGAAACCGCCTGCAGCGCCTCACAAGCCCCCGATGCGCGCCGTTGCCCTTTCTCCGGCTGTGCGTTGTATCTGCCGCCGCCGCACCATGATGGGAGAGATGAATAGGAAAATGATAGGGTTTCGGGGGAGGGGACGGTAACTCCTGGTTTGGGACGAGACTCGAGAGGGTTTTCTTGTTGGGCCAGATAGGTACACAATGCTAATGGGCTAAACGTCGAGCTGAGAACGGACGATGGAGCGATCGACGGACGATGGTCGAGGACGTACGAACGAACCACCAACTGCAATATTATAGTAGAGATTGGTGCCACAGATCCCAACAAACGCTCGTGCGGCCACTGCTTTCAGATCGTCCGCACTCACAGTAATGAGGGGTTCTGTGGTACCCCCAAACGAACCACGGCCATTTATTTTCGTGGATCTAGTGGCTAAAAACGTTTCATACTGCTGGTCTAAGGATGACCAGTATAAGTCGTACTGGTGTAAAATTTGGAGACTCCCGCAGATGGGCTTTGGCCCAATATGGTATAAGGCCGGTGGCCCAATACAAAATTCTTTACTACGAACTCCCAGTCGAATATGGCCTCGTAGCCACGGGTCAAATTTCATCGTGAAAAAAAAAAGTTAGAGAGAAATCCCCAATGTCTAAATGGAACCCTAGCTCTACGACGGCGAGACGCTGCTGTCCGTCGGCGACGCACCGCTGGATGGCTTCCTGTGAGACTTTTACTACACAGAAAATATTATGCAATGTTTCAAACAATTTTTGGTTCACAAGGTGTTCAAATTTTTTATTCTCTGCTCTTATGTAGGAGGGTTGCAGTTTGTCAATCAGAGAGGACCTTCTCGACAATTATGCTGAACAGACGGTCAACTACTGTACAACGGCTTCAAACAATAATCTCCAGGATTCATTGGATTCGTCCATCTATCTTCTCAATGAGAAGGAACAACAAATTTTACAAATGGAGAATAAAGTTGAAGCTTTATGTTCAGAACTGTCTGCGTACAAGGAGAAGCACTCTCATGACACATCAATAGGCAAGAGACATGCAGAAGAAAAATGCAAATATAAGAAATATTATACATTTTTCTGACTCATGGTAGCCTTATATGTAGCTCGAATATTAATCCCTAGTGTGTAGTTATGCAGTACGATCATACATTTTGTACTGTAATAAACAAAGTTGCCAAGTACTTCAATCAAACACAGTTATGCAGTACAATTTGGAAGTACAAAAGTGACTACAATTTTGTAGTCGTAATTGCATAGTCAAGCGAAGTGAGGATTACACACGTATACAAAGTATAGTTATTGCCATATGTCACTGTCACATAAGTACACAAAGTATTATAACCCAGCAGAATAATTCAAGCGACAAATACTAGTTCATAATTTTATCCCTTCCTCAACAAATTGAGGACAAGCAACTGATAAATGATCTGTTTCTAACTTTGCATAAGAACACTGATATATCATCAAGGCCACAATTATCCATATGTTACAGGCTGCTCAATCCATGGAGTCCATCACTAAATACCTGTTTATATAGAGAAAGAGAAATTAATAATGAGCATGGTATAGAAGAGTTTAATTTCATAGTAAGATAATTGGTGTTCATCCTATGGAACACACAGATAATTATTATTGGATCAGTACCTTTCTCCCTGGAATATAATCTCTGTGAAATGGGTTAGGCCTCTTCTTACATGGAGCACCTCTAGGTTTGATGTGAAGGACATAACCAGCACAAATGTGAGTTGTGTTGTGCAAAAATTCCATGTTTACAAACAATTAATGGATATTGAAGGCAAGGTTGATGTTTGAGTAAGCAAGGTCGTATTCAGGATATGATATGAAACATGTTGCTGTGAAAAATATGCAGGCATGTAAATGCAATGAGTCACAATGTTCTTTCACAGTCTTTTGAATTGTAGCAAATGGAAAAACATAGCTGATTATGCAGGTTTAGAGCGTAGTTACTACAAGAAATATATCAACTAGTGACCTTCTGTCAGTGACCCTAAAAAAATTGGTCATAAATCTGTGACCATTTTGAACCAGTTGGTCATAAGCTGTTTTCAAGGGTCTAAACCCGACAACATAACGACCAATTTGGTGAGAAAGGTCACAGTCTCATTGCATGAATTGGTCATAACGTAAACAGCACTAGCCTACGACCTTTTTGATAGCCGATTACGACCAATTTAAATGGTCATTCTATTAGTTGACAGCCAACTCAACAATCTTGTCTACATGTTAGTGCATACGTGTCATTTTTGCTTACATGGCACTACTCAGCCATTGTTTTGACTCACTAATAGGTGGGACCCATTGACAGAAGAATACATGTTGACTTGTTGACTTATCTGAATGGTGGGACCAGAAACCACAAATGACATGCGGGTCCCGCAGCACAGCCCCTGCCCCACCTGACATGCGGGTCCCACCCCAGCCCTACACCTAACATGCGGGTCCCACTCGCAAGAACCTGATATGCGGGTCCTACCCAACCCCACCTCATGCGGGTCCCACTCACTAGAACCTGCCCCTGCCCCACTTGACACGGGTCCCACCCAGCGCCCCATCCTAACATGCGGGTCCTACTCGCAAAAACATGATATGCGGGTCCCACCCAACCCCACCTCATGCTGGTCCCACTCACTAGAACCTGCCCCTGCCCCACTTGACTCGGGTCCCACCCAGCGCCCCACCTGATAAGCGAGACCCACTCACAAGAACCTGACATGCGAGTCCCACCCAACCCCACCTCATGCGGGTCCCACTCGCCAGAACATGACATGCGGGTCCCATCCCAGCTTACAAGTGGGACCCACTGCCACCCAGCCCGCCAAACCTATTTGAATATATTGGCAAAAATGGAGCCGACATGGCGACTCGAACCCAAGACTTCCTACCCATCCGCTGCGTACGTAACCAACAGACCACACCATCGTATGTGTGCAAACAGCACATCGATTCTACTTAAACCGATTCCGGCGTTTGCTGGGCTTTGGCCTAGTGGGCTGGTTCGACTCGGCCGGCCCAGCGAGTTGGGCTCCGCTGGTTCACTTTTTTTTGTTCTTTTCTATTTATTCTTTTATGTTTTCTTTTATAACTTTTGATTTTGAACTCCAATTTCAACCAAATAAATTTTGTAAATATGTCCTCTGTCCTTATAGACTATAAGGGACTGTTGTTAGTCAATATAAAATACAAGATATCACTAATCTTGTATATTGCTTTACATAAGGTTGAAGATTTTGAAATACAATTTTGGAATTATTTTTCTAAATTCAAATGCAAGACTAAAAACTATAGGATTCTAAAATTATGACATGATGAAATGCAAACATACAATTATAAATTTTGGGTTTTAAATTATGCCATGGTATTTTTTGAAATTCTAACACTAATTTGACCTGCTTCCAACCGAATAGGCAACCATCTGCTTCCAATCGTCATTTTTTGAAATTCTAACACTAATTATGCCATGGTCTTTCTCACGAGAAGGCAACCATCTGCTTATTTGTACATAAAACATGGTCTAGAATTGTTAGAAATTAGTGTGGTTCAAATTTGCAGCATATATTTGATACTTAGGTACCTAAAAATTATTTTTTCAAAAAATCACGAGCAAACTACGAGGCAGTTGTAGTTCAAATTTGACCCGGTTCCAACTGAATCGGCAGAAATTTGTCTTTTTGATGAGACGCGTATGGAAACATTTGGCACACAAATATTTGGTTATTTGTACATCAAATATGGTATATTATTTTATAAAATTGGTGTGATCCAATTTTATAACATATTTTTGGTAGTTGCTTCACAAAACAACCCATTTTCGGCACTCGGAAAATGAAAAATGATTTTTTTGTTCAAAGAAAGTGAAAACTTTCTTCGGCAACATTGTTCTCCATTCCAATATGCATGCTTGTGTATAATATGGACATATTTAAACAAACTATGCCATGAATGTCATCATAACATTCGTCATTTGGCCTGAAAGTCATGAATCTTCGTTCATGGTAGCTCATTTCTGAGAACACTTTTTCAAGATATTTGTCTTATTCCAAGTTTCTTATTTTCCCTCGAAACTAGGTCACATATAATGACACATTGCGAAGGATTTCCATTATTGTGATTTTTTTAATTCTTTATGCCGATTTCAAAATGCGGTCAAAATTGACCACACGACCGTTCTTAACTAGGGGTCGAATCTTGCGAAACTATTCATGTATCTCTGATGAAATAGATAGTTGTGTACATAAAAATGATTTTTTCAAAAAATCACGAGCAAACTACGAGGCAGCTGTAGTTCAAATTTGACCCGGTTCCATCTGAATCGGCAGAAATTTGTCTTTTTGATGAGACGCGTATAGAGACCTTTGGCACACAAATATTTGGTTATTTGTACATCAAATATGGTATATTATTTTATAAAATTGGTGTGATCCAATTTTATAACATATTTTTGGTAGTTGCTTCACAAAACAACCCATTTTCAGCACTCGGAAAATGAAAAATGATTTTTTTGTTCAAAGAAAGTGAAAACTTTCTTCGGCAACATTGTTCTCCATTCCAATATGAACGCTTGTGTATAATATGGACATATTTAAACAAACTATGCCATGAATGTCATCATAACATTCGTCATTTGGCCTGAAAGTCATGAATCTTCGTTCATGGTAGCTCATTTCTGAGAACACTTTTTCAAGATATTTGTCTTATTCCAAGTTTCTTATTTTCCCTCGAAACTAGGTCACATATAATGACACATTGCGAAGGATTTCCATTATTTTGATTTTTTTAATTCTTTATGCCGATTTCAAAATGCGGTCAAAATTGACCACACGACCGTTCTTAACTAGGGGTCGAATCTTGCGAAACTATTCGTGTATCTCTGATGAAATAGATAGTTGTGTACATAAAAATGATTTTTTCAAAAAATCACGAGCAAACTACGAGGCAGCTGTAGTTCAAATTTGACCCGGTTCCAGCTGAATCGGCAGAAATTTGTCTTTTTGATGAGACGCGTATAGAGACCTTTTGAAACACAAGAATTTGGTTATTTGTGCTTTAAATATGGTATAATATTTTTATAAATTGTTGTGGTTCAAATTTGTAACATATTTTTTGTACTTGCTTCACAAAAACAATCCATTTCGGCACTTGAAAAATGAGAAACGATTTTTTTGTGTAACGAAAATGAAAACTTTCTTCGGCAATATTGTTCTCCATTCCAAGATGCAAGCTTGTATATAATACGGACATATTTAAACAAACTATGCCATGAATGTCATCATAACATTCGTCATTTGTACTGAAAGTCATGAATCTTCGTTCATGGTATCTCATTTCTCAGAACACTTTTCCAATATATTTGCCGTATTCCAAGTTTCTTATTTTTCTGGTTACGGTTAAGTTTTGGTTTAGTGTTAGGTTTTACGGTCATGGTTTAGGGTTATATAGAACTAATAAAAAAATAAAAAAAGTGGGAACCTTCACGTGGCGTCCTTTTATGTGACCTACCACCTAGGAAAAATAACAAACACGGGTTCCTTTTGCAACATACGTTTGGTAGGTGCTTCACAAAAAACCCATTTTGACGTTTGAAAAATGAAAATAAGTTGTTTATGCAAATCAAAATCCGGCCAATGGGGTGTGAGGAACTGCCTCCACGCGGACGCAAGCTAAGCCGTCCATCACCCACCCATCCGACGGTGGTGCTCTCATCCACCCACCCACCAATCCATCGAGACCCAGTGCCGGTGCACTTATCCCTGACCCCCTTTCCCTAGACCTAGACCCCCTTTCCCATCTCACGATCCCGTCCCGGCGGCGCCGCCCCCAGTCCCACTCCTCCCTCCTTTCCTTCCATCGATCCACCCCGAGCAGCGATCGATCCGAGGCCGACGACGCCAGATTCGCAGTCCACCTTCCCCATCATTCGCACCCTCTCTCCACCGGTCGTCCTCTCGCGACGTCCCATCGACCGCGGCCGACAACGCCAGATCTGCCGCCCAACCATACAGCCACGGCGTCACGGCCGGCTGGCTCGCCGGCGCGGGCGTGCTTTGATGCGCGCCGCTCCGTCGAGCTGGCCGGACCGCGGCGGTGCGTGACCTAGGGTTTGTGGTGGCTTTGGCCGACGTCAGCCACGGCTCTCTAGCAAACAGGACGGCGTCGACGGGAACCTCAGACGGCCCGGTGAGGTGAAGCTCTTCAACCGCTGTACCTTGACCTCCAGGTACCACCTCCCTCCTTCATGAGTGTGCAGATCTGGACAGTGGTGGCTTGACTAGGTCACATATAAATTATAAAAGAGATATTGTTGTACCTAAAAATTATTTTTTCAAAAAATCATGAGCAAACTAGGTCACATATAATGACACATCGCGATGGATTTCCAATATTTTGATTTTTTTGAATTATTTATCCCCATTTTAAAATGCGTTCAAAATTGACGACACGAACTGTTCTTAGTCAGTGGTTGAATCTTACAAAATTTCTGCTGAACCGGTAGAAATTTGTCTTTTTGATGAGACGCGTATGGAAACCTTTGACACACAAACATTTGAGGACATATAGAGGCACATATTTTTGTGTTGTTTACAACTTAATACATTTATGCTCATTTAGCGGTATTACGCTAAATTCATAGTAGTACAAAGCATGTGGCAATTAAAACTATATTTTACAATGAATATGTTTTGAAGTTTTCTCTATTGACATAGAGAAAATGAACTAGTTTTTTTTTGAGAAAAATGAACTAGTTTATATGATACCACTAAAACTAACACTAGTTTACTGTTACTACCAAACCACCTAACTAGAGACTGTACGGTGGGGTCCAAAATTGCAAGGGCCCAGCTGTAGCCAGTGAGGTGCGAAAGTTTTTTTTTTTTGACTTGATTGAGGTGAGAAAGTTACCCCGCTCTGTTTATCCCGAAAATTTTCGGAAACGAGTGGCGCGCGGCGCGACCTATTAATCTGCTCCGTTTCCGAAAACTCCAAACCCTAGTTTCATCGCGCCGCCACCTCCCTCCTCTCCTCTCCTTCCATCGCGCCGCCCCGAGCCGCTCATCGATCCGAGCCCGCTGACGCCAGATCCGCAGCCCACCTTCCCGTCGCTCTCTCTCCCTCCACCCATCGTGCTCTCGCGGCATCCCCTATTCCCCTCGATGGCTCTATCAGCAGCCGACGACGCCAGATCCGCCGCCCAACCTCACCGGCGACTGATGCACCGCCGCCCAACAGCCACGGCGTCGCGGCTGGTTGGCTCGCCGGCGCGCGCGTGCTTCGATGCGCGCCACTCCGCCGAGCTGACTGGACTGCGGCGGCGCGTGACCTAGGATTTGCGGTGGCTTTGCCCCACGCAGGCCACGGCTCTCCGGCAACGAAGACGTCGACGGCGTCAACGGGATCCTCGGACGCCTCCTCCACCGGCGTCGCCGCGAGGGCGCTCCCCCTCTCCGACTAGGCCGACGGCGGATCACCTCGTCCCCGACCGCAAGGCCCGTGGATCCGCTCCTCCGCGACAACGCTTGCACCGACGAACACCGGGAGCTTCCGATCCGGTAACTTCCCTCTCTTCTCTCTCTCTCTCTCTCTCTCTCTCTCTCTCTCTCTCTCTCTCTCAGTTTCTATCTCTCCCTCCCTGCAGACGCCACCAGACGGAACGGTGGAGTCCGTGCCTTCTTGCCCCGATAGATTAGCTTTCGGTGGCGTACACGGCGGAATGCTGCTGTTCCACTACTCCGACCCCATCTTCCAGCGCTCCGTCGCCCCCACAAGCAAGCTGCGAGGTTTGGCCGTCCGATCCCACCCCTGCCGATGTTCTTGCATTTGTGTTAAACACAGCAACTGACGATGATGTATTTCTTAATGGACCTTCAGTAGTAGTTTAAACTGATGACTATCTATGTGGTATCAATGCTGTTGAACTAATGATGCTCAACTTGGTAGCTCTTCACGTACTTGTACACACTGTCCACTTCAGAATTTTACATATTTTTTACATTTGTCAACTATGTTTAGTAAGAGAATTATCTTGAAACTGTTTCAGCTAATGTTCATGCATTTGTTATTGTAATGACTGCAATGGTGTTCTTCTTACCTTTGTTGTCTAAATTAGTTGACATGTAATTTCTGTAGTAGCACATACTGGATAAATATATGCTTTCAGCATGCAACATTGTACTTCCAGGGTAAATATGTTAGCAGTAAATCTGGAAATGCAATTATTGGTTGATATGCTTTCAGCTAATATGCTTTCAATATTTGTGATGTTTGATAGGTCACTGTCCCATGACATACTACTGTGTATTTCTGTAAATGCAATTATTGGTGCACTCTTAAAATGCCATTATTTGAGCTGTTTGCCTTCTTTGGTCCTGCATGGTTATACATGTTCAACGGTCCTGAATGGTTTGTATCTGTTGTTACAATCCAACATGCTATTTGTTGCGTGAGTCATGTATGAAATGTACTGATATTAACCATTCGCTTCAATAGGTAAGGAAAGTGGACATGCTTGATGGTGTGGCCAGCCTACCTACTGAGAAGGTCATGATGAGATAGTCCTTGATGGCACTATGGCAGCAACTTAAAGCTTGTCCCTCGCTCCGCTGGCCTGATCAATCCAGGTTGGAGTTTGTGCGTCTCTTTCTCTCTTTCTAATACTGAAAACTCTCATCATGAGTTCCATTTCTCTCTAAGAGATTGTATATGATTAGCAATGCTAGATTTTTTTGTATTAGGGATGATTCTTTATTTGTAGTGAGTGTGATTCGATGTGTGGCTTTATGATCCATCAATGCCAATATCCTTGCTGCTAATGTACCTATAGTTTATCTGAAATAGTAAATGAGTATTCTGGACTCAATATTAGTTGAAATTGAGTGTTTTAAAGTTTCATGTCTAAAATCAATTTTTATCCTAGGTCCTTAAGTAACAGTGTGTAGATCTGATACTGCAGATGCTATTTGTTTAGGTGTGATTCATATTTAGGATCTTGGCATGCTACTATCCAGCGTCTAGATCTTTATATGAAAGGATCATATCTTTTTTACTTAGGGTATGCATGATGCCTCTACTCTATAAGATCGCAGCGTGTAGGCATATATCCACGTCTGAACAGTGCATAGGCTGTGAGCCTGTGATGTTAATACTGCTAATGTTCTAGCTCCATATTATTGGTGCAATCTTGTTTTCTTCCATTGTTTGCATTTATTTTCTTCCTATAACCATTTTGTTCTATAAAATGCAGATGCTGGCATTCGTTCATGTTTCTTTGCGAGTTCCAAGACAAAAATTCGGAAGAAGCATAGAGTTCTAGCTCATTGGTGCTAGTAGTTATACTTGGATAGCTAGATATATTTGATATTTAGTTGTGTCTGGATACTTGTGTGAACCATGTATGATTATCATTGTAAACCTGATCTGAACCATGCTTGATTGTTAATGTGCCAAGTTTGATGGTTTGTCCTATTTGATGTATTGTGTTCTTTCTGTTCTGATTTAAATATTTGTTATTTATTTATTGGAAAATGCAATCTGAAGATTATGAACCTGACTACTGGGACCCACTTACTAGAACCTGACAATTGGCCCCCAAACTACTAGGCCCATCTTTTGGAGAAAAAAAACTGGAACCTTGTATCAAAAAGGCTACGGCCCAAAAAATTTAAAAGACTGTATGTTGGGCTTGGCCCATGTTGCTCACCGAATTTGACAAGAAAAAAATAGTACTCCCTCCGTTCCATAATATAAGATGTTTTAGGTGTTTCATATATTGTATAGATTCATACTAAAAGGAATGGAAAGAGAATGGACATATACACTAAAACATGTCTAGATACATGTGGTCCAAATGTGAATGTGGAAAAAGTCTAAAACATCTTATATTGTGGAACGGAGGGAGTACTTATTGGGCTTGGCCCATTTAAAGCACTGAACTGGACTGGGCTCCTTTTGATCTATGATCTTCTCGTTTGGTCATAATTTTGCCACGTAGGATTTGACGTGGCTATGACGGAGAGCGCATGACCAATAAAATTGGTCATAAATATTATGACCCTCTAATTTGGTCATAGACGGTTATGACCATTTCATTGAAAAGGTCATGATCGACCGTTTTAGTCGCTCGGTATGTGACCATCGATTTTTGGTCACGAAGGGGTCATGAATGGAAGTTTGTGACCTTCTAGTGACCAAAATGGAGGGTCACCAGTCAGCATATTTCTTGTAGTGAGTTTAGGAAAATTGTATGTAGAGATTTAGAGAAGAGTATAGTTGTTGCAAGAAGTCGGGATGCAGTTATCCTATCATAAATAACAATATATCATACTACTGTCAACAAAAGATAATTACCAAACTAGTACAGTACATTATTTACAATCATTGACGAATTGAAATTTAACTAGAGAGGCCTCTATTACAGTACAAAATCCTACCAGAATAAATTATACCTACAGACAATCTTCCTAAAGGAGAATTGAAGACATAACTGTATCAAAACACAGTTCTTCTCACATGATCTACCTAGTTAAATCAGACCTATCCACAATATTTCTCTTATGATCTAGCTAATTAAACCGGACCTATGTCCACAGTGACAGTGTTTCTAAAAATCAAATGTGACCTTCAACCCAACATGACTATTCTCTCCAAATTCCCAATCTAAGCACTCAAGCATCATGGGTCTGGACTTGCAGGCACAACAAGACCATTGGAGACAGCGGTGGATAGATTGGTAGTCCTTATCAATATGTCAGCTACTGGAATGTGTCCATTACTTGAAAATTTAAGCTAGAATTTCAACCTTGCAGAGAACATCGTCACACCAACCCACCTTATTTGACGTGATGCGAGCGGCCGTGGTGTGACTGGGATGGCGGCGGCGGACCGAGCATCTGCGGTGTGACTGGGGTGGCGGCGGCGGCGGAGAGAGCGGCGGCGGTGCGACTGGGGGCTGAGCGTCCGGTGGTTGATGCGGTGCGACTGGTATGGCGGCGGCGGATGAGCGAGCGGCAGCGGAGCGAGCGAAGGCGCCATTGGGGTGGCGGCGGCGGCGTCGTTCTTTTCGGTCTTGCGTGTTCGACCAGGGATACGATAGCTACTCCTATTTTTTTCTTATTAGGCAATTCTAATATCTGGGTCTGTTGGGCCAAATTTACGTCCACCATTGGATGAAACCATACTGGTCATGTTTAAGGACCAGTAAAAGGTACCGTAGAAGCTGCCCACAACAATAGTCCTTAGTGAGACATCTCTTCTATTACTTCTATTTGGGGGGGTTGGGGGGCGGGGAGGGGTGCGGTGCGGTTCTGAGATGGGGCAGGTTAGAGGGAAGCCCGGGGCAGCGGCAGCGGCTCGAGCAGGGTTGTGCGCGGAGGTGGCCGCGGCTAGAGCAGGGTCGCGTGTGGAGGCGGCGTAGTAGCAACGCCGAGAGCGAGGGGCGGGAGCAGGTGGTTGTGGCCAGCAATGGCGGCGGGGAAATCGATGGGAGGAGAAAAAAGGAGGTGGAGACGAAGATTTGTGCGTGATGGCGAAGCCCCTGTCTATTCAGGTGTCGCCACACTTTCTGACACTTAACGCGTCAAATAGGAGCTCGGCAAGGTCCAAATGGCCAGCAAATCTTGTCGTAGGGCGGCACGTGGTGAAAATACCATGTCACAACCAGGGTGAGACCGGGTGAGGGAGACAGGGGCGATCTTGTCTGTTTCACATGTCCTACGGCGTGCGGTATCATACGGCTCACGTGGATAACCTCTTTGCTTGAAAATGTGTTTCCTCTTACCTATAGCTATGCTTTCTTCTATTCAGTCCACTTAAAAAATAACTAATTCAGATGTGGACCAACGGCAGAAACAAAACTTAGCCTCAATAGAAAAAAATCTAGATGCTTTCACTTGGTGCAAGCATGATATGGCGCAGGATTTTTCCATTCAAAATCAACTAAGTAGAATGTACAAGCACCCAAAGAGATGATGATCTCTCTCGAACTAATCGCAAGCTGAGAAGAGACCCCAACGCCCACCAGAGCGACTGTGCAATGTGCACGACGGGAGGGCTTATACTGGTGCAACCCTAGGTATGAGCCTGAATCTTTAGTTGATTATTGTTAAAACGTATTTAGCATTTAACCTCCGAGCAGTTAAAGGGATAGTTTACAATATGTTAATGTAAAACGGTAATTTCTATTAAGCATATTCTCGAGTTGGAGCTTAGCCGACATTGATGTATGCCATCTCATCACTATACCGAGATTCCCAAGAATAAAATCCTTATTTGATCTACAGCGCATAATCAAACATGCTTCCCCTACGTTTTCAAGAAAAGCTTAAAGCACAGTAGAAATGGTGTCACCAACCAAGAAAATGTGTGGATGTGGGGATATTGGTAGCGGGCTGCAGAAGTTCATGGCCACATCAAAGGTAAAGACACTCCTCTTCTCCATGTTGCAATGCAGGCCCGAGGCCTCTCCAAACACCGTCGGTTTGATCAGCAGGACGACATCATCCGCGTAGAGGGATAGAAGATGTCGTATATCCACAATTTGTGAGGGGAGGGAAAACCCCGGCTTCCTCAGCCACACGGAAAACTGCGTTCAACACGTCCGCCACCATGATAAAGAACATGGGCGGCCTTGCCGCAAAACCCTTCGCGTGCCAGAAGTTAGCACCTGCCTCCCCTCCCCATTGACGAGGACCTGCGATGATGCAGTTGACAGCACCAGGGCCACTCTTGCGAGCCACCTTGGTCCAAACCCACGGTGGCGCATGATCTCGAACAGAAATGGCCATGCCACGGGGAGTCCAAGGCCTTTCGTTCCCAGCTGAGCGAGCTCGTGGGGTGGCATTTCGTTGTAATATACGTGAAACGGATGGGTAGGATAGTATACCGATTCGATTTCCTATCGGAGAAGCTCGGGAAACGTCTCGCGAGCAGATTCTGGAATTGCACTGCGGTGCCGCTTCGCGGTGGAAAAAAGCAGTCCACCAGCCGGACACTTCTTTTGGGCTTGTGCTGTCCGCAACCGTGAAGCCCTCTAGGAAGCCCAAAAGAAGTGTGCCTTAATGCACTCTGATTTGCATCCACTAGAAACGGCAGAGGCTCTGTGATGTTTTTTTTTTAATTTACTCGATGATGGTGAAACAAAACACACAAACAACGGGAGTCAGATCCATCAACTAGTACTAGTCTACTTTTTGTTTTTCGTTTTTGTTTCTTGAGGAGTCTACTAGCTAGGCGCCTCTGATCGGGCCACGAAAGAAATACGCTGCCTATCTCCGTTGCTAGTTGGGCCAGTACAAGGCCTGTTCGCCCCTAAGATTTTGGGGCGCTTCACCCACCTGTCCGGTTCCATTGTCAGCCATAGTGGTAGTAGTCCCTTGACTCCAGCGCTATGGATGCTGTTAAGATTCGGCTGACAATTGACGATTGAGATGCCCTTAGAATCCGAATAATGTCTTGAAATACCGTGCCGAGGTAACCGTACGTGCATAATAAAATATGTGTATATATACGTATTAAAGGAGTAGCCACAATGAGTTTTATGTCACTGCACACCTTTCCACACACAGTCTCCAAAAGAACTTTTTTGAATGAATACATGACCTGCTGCTAGAAATTAACAATTTACCACCGATCACTGGAACAACTTGGTACTCCTATATAGGGTCTTGCCCCATCGCCAAGAACCTCAGCTGTGACGCCATATTTTGTTGCCTCGTTGATATCTATAGCTATTTACCCGTCTAATTAACACCATAATCGCAACAATTCAGTGCTTCTCATATTAAACGCGCATGTCATTCAGGAATGGTCTATTCGAAATGAAACTTAGTCAACATGTCGTCGCTATCATATCTGGAGCTTATATTAACTATAGAAAAAGCTAGTGCAAAGTTATATCTGTGATGCAGCCATATACCTGTCTAACCCGCTGATTGCAACTACCCTACAGATTTTTTTGTCATATTAAACACATGTATGGTTCAAGACTAATCTTATTAAAATCAAACTTAATCAACAAGTCGCTAACGTAGTTGAAGCAATAATCAACATGTTCGTTTATATATGATCCTGGTTTCGTGGAAATGTTATGACCATAAGAGCATCTCCGCGGACCGGGGGGAGGGGGGGGGGGGGGTCGTAAAAGGGGCCGTAAAGCTCCTTTAGGGCGCGGACAGAAACACATGCCACACCGGGGGGTCGCAAAGCCTTTGTCCGGCCCGAAAGTTGGAGGCCCTGTTCGCGGTGCCGGACACTGTCCGGGCATGTGCACTGATAGGCTTGGCCCGCCTATCATCCTACTAACACTATCCCTTCCGAGGGTTTAATGACGGAGCAGCCTTACGAAGCGGCGCGGCAGCCCACGCGGCGGAGACGTATCGTCGGCATTAAACCGGCACGTCGCCTCATCACCCACCCGTCGCTTCCCGCACGCGCCACCAATTCCCGCCTTGCTTTCCTGCCGCTTCTCGCCGCTTCCCGCCTCGCTTTCCCGGCGCTTCTCGCCGGCTATAAAAACCTTGCGTACACCTTGCCGTAGAGAGCAGAAGCACACCTCGCCGTAGAGAGCAGAAGAACACCCACCAACATGACACGCACCCTCCTATGGGCCACCCTCACCCAGACGGCGCACCGGTGTTACGCGGCGGAGGGGGAAGCTCCTCCTCCGCCTCCTCCCCCTCCTCCTCCTCCTCCTCCTCCTCCTCCTCCGTCGGCAGACGATGACCAGGCCCTGGACTTCGAGTGGGAGGCCCTGGACTTCGAGTGAAAGGAGGAGGGTGAGGAGGACCCTTTGGAGGAGCCGGTGCCGGTGCCAGTGCAGGAGGAGGAGGTGCCGATGGAGGAGGAGGAGCAGGAGCAGGAGCCGCCTGTCTGGCCGGACCAGCATGTGGCATACTACTCCTTCATCACGGCGTGCAAGGAGGAGGGGCGTCGTAAGTTCCGGGACTTAGTCATGGCCGCGAACTATGCGGCGGAGGAGCACGCGAAGGAGTTGTCGCTCCAGACGCTCGTCACCGAAGAGTACGCCCACTTCTTCGCCAAAACCCAGCGGTAGGCGCACGAGTAGGCGAACACGGCGAAGGCGCTCGCCCACAATTGGCTTCTTCCCGACGCCTTCAACCGGGTCGTAAAAGGGGCCGTAAAGCTCCTTTAGGGCGCCGGACAGAAAAACAAGCCAAATCGGGGGGTCGCAAAGCCTTTGTCCGGCCCAAAATCTGTCCGGCACCACGAACAGGGCCTGCAACTTTGGGGGCTGGCTTCGCGGTGCCGGACACTGTCCGGGCATGTGCACTGATAGGCTTGTCCCGCCTATCATCCTGCTAACACTGTCCCTTCCGAGGGTTTAATGCCGGAGCAGCCTTACGAAGCGGCGCGGCAGCCCACGCGGCGGAGACGTATCGCCGGCATTAAACCGGCACGTTGCCTCATCACCCACCAGTCGCTTCCCGCGCGTGCCACGATTTCCTGCCTTGCTTTCCTGCCGCTTCTCGCCGCTTCCCGCCTCGCTTTCCCGCCGCTTCTCGCCGGCTATAAAACCTTGCGCACCCCTCGTCATGCTCACACCTCGCCGTAGAGAGCAGAAGCACACCTCGCCGTAGAGAGCAGAAGAACACCCACCAACATGACACGCACCCTCCTATGGGCCACCCTCACCCAGACGGCACACCGGTGTTACGCGGCGGAGGGGGGAGCTCCTCCTCCGCCTCCTCCCCCTCCTCCTCCTCCTCCGTCGGCAGACGACGACCAGGCCCTGGACTTCGAGTGGGAGGCCCTGGACTTTGAGTGGAAGGAGGAGGGTGAGGAGGACCCTTTGGAGGAGCCGGTGCCGGTGCCGGTGCAGGAGGAGGAGGTGCCGATGGAGGAGGAGGAGCAGGAGGAGGAACAGGAGCAGGAGCCGCCTGTCTGGCCGGACCAGCACGTGGCATACTACTCCTTCATCACGGCGCGCAAGGAGGAGGGGCGCCGTAAGTTCCGGGACTTAGTCATGGCCGCGAACGATGCGGCGGAGGAGCGCGCGAAGGACCAGACGCTCGTCACCGAAGAGTACGCCCACTTCTTCGCCAAAACCAAGCGGTAGGCGCACAGTAGGCGAACACGGCGAAGGCGCTCGCCCACAGCCGCCTTCTTCCTGACGCCTTCAACCGGGCCGCTGATGACGTGAAACTACACGTTCGTTGGGAGACCCCAAGAGGAAGGTATGATGTAGTGCAGCAGCAGTTTTCGCTTAGTTAGAATCCAAGTTTATCAATCCAGGAGGAATTAGAAGTGCTCAGAAGGTTGATTTTGGAGATTTTGGAGATAGGATTATCATAAGAATATAAGATTGAGTTTTACAGCAAAGCACGGCTGAGCGGAAAATTTTGGTCCAAAATTATTGACCCTGCTCAGCGGAAATATTAGCGGCTAAGCGGCTAAATCAGATCAAAATTGAGTTAGCCGGGCTATTAGCGGCTATCCTGGGTTTAGCCTATAAAGATCCTAGCCATAGTCCGAAGCCTCTCTAAAGACTATAGCCGGGCTATAGCCAGCTATTTAAAACCATGTGTAAAATACCTCATATTTTAGGCTCAGAAAAGATAAATCGGACAAATTTTAGAAGATTCAAAATTTAAACAGTTGACGCCAGCAGATCTGCACATTTGTCACTTTTGCTGAGTCTAGATTTTTTTTTTTGCAATGAAAAATTACACACGAGTATAATAAAGCATTGAGTACATCTTGTTTTTTTTGTGAAAATTTAAATTTGTATTCATCGAATTCTTTAAATCGGGCTACGTGGAGCCCGGGAGCAATATCGCTACACTCCTTAGTTCTTAGAACATGTGCTACAGTGATCTAAAAAATTACATGTCTCGGCCCACAATTCTCCTACCACTATTGTTGACAATGGGGTTCTCGGATGAAATTATTGACGAGTTCAGTAGGGAAACACGCCTTGTGCAGCTGGACTAGAAATTGTTAGTACAACGCCATCCAATTATATATTTTTGCTTCCATGTCACGTCTTTTGTACATGTCTAGTTATGTTATTAACTCTTAAAGGTGTAAAATTGAACATATTTTGCTACTGCCACTTTCACCTATTATATTTTGTACATGTTTTTCCTGGCTCCGCCCCTGACTCTGAGCACTTGTCTCACCACTCCATCATACGATATTACGAGCAGCCCTCCCCACCCATGGCCATACCTCTCAGTTTCTCAAGCACTAGAAGGGAAGGGAGCCTCCATTGTCAACACTGAAACTGGAAAACGACACGAATACGAACTCAAAAAGAAGGAGATAAACACAAAGTTCTTTTGCTGTTCAAAACATAGGGCATTTATCTGTTTATGATTGACCTTTTATATTCTATAGAAATAGGAAGACATGACCGGTAGACTAATTAATTTTCATAAAAGTGAATTTTTTTGTTTTGGCGAGGCCCAAGAACACGCCTCCTTGTATGCCGATCTTTTTGGCTGTGCGCAAGGTCAATTTCCAATCAACTATTTGGTTATTCCGATCTATTATCGGAGACTCACTAATGCTGAATGGAAAGTGGTGGAGGAGAGACTTCAAATCCGGTTAAATAGCTGGAAGGGCAAAATATTATCCCTGGGGGAAGACTGGTTCTCACTAATTTAGTGCTAACAAATATGGTACTGTATATGATTTCCTTCTTCCAACTTCCCAAAGGAGTCTTAAAACGTTTGGATTATTTCCGATCAAGATTCTTTTGGCAAGGGGATAGTGAAAAGAAAAAGTATCGACTTACCAAATGGAGTGTGGTTTGCCGTCCAAAAGACCAAGGGGGGCTCGGAATTCATGACATCGAGGTCAAGAATAGAGCATTGCTTGTCAAATTGCTATTCAGGCTTCTTTCCGAAGATGGACTGTGGCAAACCCTCCTAAGGAGGAAGTATGTGGGGGATAAAGCGGTATCTCAGGTTCTTTGGAAACCCGTGATTCACATTTCTGGGCTGGCATCATGGTCACGAAGAAATTCTTTTTCCCACATGGATCTTTCTCAATCAGGAATGGAGGGGAAATTCGTTTCTGGGAGGATAAATGGCTTGGCCAAACACCTCTCCGGGATCAGTATCCGGCTTTGTACAGTATTGTGCGACACAAAGGTGACACGCTCGCTAAGGTGCTGGGTACTTCCCCACCAGATGTATCGTTCAGAAGAACTCTTTTAGGGCCTAGGCAAGCATCTTGGAATGCCCTGCTTCTACGGTTGGACTCTGTCCAATTGTCGGATGGCCCTGATAGATTTCGTTGGAATCTAACTCAGAATGGTTTATTCTCGGTTGATTCTATGTATAGAGCTTTAATCCAACCTGTAGTCCATGTCGATACTAATAAGCAAATTTGGAAGATGAAGATTCCGCTAAAAACAAAGGTGTTTGCGTGGTATCTTCGTCGAGGTGTAATTCTTACGAAAGATAACCTTGCCAAACGCAATTAGCACGGGAGCAAAAAGTGTGTCTTCTGCAGTCATGACGAGACCATTAAACACTTATTCTTCCAGTGCGATTTCGCGAGGTCTATATGGTCAGCTATCCAGATAGGTTCTACCTTATATCCTCCACGCAGCGTTACAATTATTTTTGGCAACTGGCTGAACGGGGTGGATTCTAGGTTCAAACTACTTATTAGGGTGGGAGCGATTGCCGTTATTTGGTCGCTATGGCTATGTAGAAATGACAAGATTTTTAATGATAAAAATTCTTCTGTTATGCAGGTTATTTACCGATGCACAGCTACTCTCCGTTCCTGGTCGGTCCTGCAGCGTGTGGAGCACCGAGAGCTGTTTTTGGAGGTTTCGTCGCCGTTGGAGGCTGCGGCGAAGGATTTTTTCTCCCTGCATGGCTGGCCACATAATTTACGGATCGATCCTCCACCGTCATAGGCGTCTCTACAATTTCTCATTTTGATATGTAATTCGGCTTTCTTTTATTTTCGTTTGCTATGGAACTTCGGAACTTGTTGGGGCTGTGTGCATCCGTGTTTATGCAGAGGCCGGGTGTATTGCTTAAAACTTTTAAGTAATAAAATCCCTTTATCAAAAAAAAAAAGACTGGTAGACCGGTAGGGGAACCCAGGGGCATCATTAGGGAAACTTGCACAAATTTGTTTTTTGGAGAGGGCTTGTATGGTAAAATTTAGTATTTTGCATCCCACCCCCAAGCATTAGGGAACTTTCAAAGATTTTTTTTTTGAGAGGATTTATATGGGAAATTTTCGTATTTTGCCCACCCCCTGAAACTGATAATTTATCTTTCGCCTCCCCCGACAATTCTGGCAAGCTCAGCCACGGTTCAGCGAGGCTTGATCGTGTCTAGCCACAATGCTAAGAGCATCACCACCTGTAACCCCAATAGTGTCTGGCAATGCCCACGTCAGACATCTACTGGGAGTGTATGTCGAACGCGAAAAAATATTGTCGTCGGGGCAGAGATAAGAGAGAGACACACAAAAGAGGAGCCCAGGAGGAGCTTGCACACACACACGCACACACGCACACATACACACACACACACACCACACACACACAGAGAAATCTTTGTAGCAAATGGGCCAGTCGAGACCTATGCTGATCGAGTTGGACTTGCCGGCAGCCCTAAAACCTCCCAATGTGTCGATGGAGATGCTCTGACGACGCAAAAGGTGCCCGAAGTGAACGTCTAAAGTGGATGAATGCACAACTCGCACAGGTTGCAGCTAGCTTGTTAGAGAGGCCTTTTGGCAGCCGAGGTCACATGCTCCTGGTAGTAAAAAAAAAATTTTAATTTCTAAAAGACATTGAGGAAAACATACAAAAGTGTTAACACACGTGCAAAGTCTCGAATCGAACTGACATATATGGTGATGTGTACAAAAATAACAAACTCAGTGACTAAAATAAGATTTTAAATACATTTTAATAAGTTATTTTTTTGTACAGAGTAACACAAATGTCATTCCGTTCATTCTTTATATGTTTGTCTCCTATGTTTTTTTTTTCAGAATTTCTGAAAATATTTTACTATTTTTCTAATTTATTTTAAACTAGCAGAATCATGTGAGCTTGGGAGTCTACGTAGATTTCCGCTAGCTGGCTCGTGCCAATCCACGAAAGGAAACAGAGTTAAGGAAACTGACATGTGGTCGTTGATTAGAAACGTAACCCTCCACTACTGCTGCAGATTAATTGCGGGATGCTTACCCCGACGATGCTTCACCAAATAACTGTTCGATGAGAGGTCATCCAAGGACCACTCGTACAACTCAGCATTGAATTCGATTGTATTGTTCGTGGACAGGTTGACATCGCTCCTGCCTCCTGGAGTTAGCTAGAAAATTAGTGGATACGAGATTCAGCCATCTATCCTTTCCAACCAACTAACACTCGAGGCCTTATGGTCATAACATTTCCACAAAACCAGGAGCGTAAACGAACATAAACGATACCAACAGCTAGACATCATCGGAATTGCATCTCCATTCGTGAAACCTATGGTTCACAAGCATAACTCCAGGAATTGCGTCGGGTTACGTACCCGTGGTGGTCGTCGTTGCGGGCGGTCGCCGGATCTGGGTGGACCAGATCTTGGGCTTTGAAGGCGGTCGGACCGTTGCACAAGTTGCTGGTTGGAATCTCGTGGAGCAGATCCGGGTGAAAATCTTGTCTTCGATCGGTGAGCGGAGCCGATGATGGTGAGGCCATGGGCATCATATTCTTCTCGAAGACATCATCGAGGTGAAGCTCTCATCGAGACATTTTATGTGGGAACATCAAGTTTTGCGAAAAAAACGACAATTTTTATGTGCTGCGTGAATAAGACAAAAAAATGTATCGTGAAAAGGCTTATTTTTAGCACCGAAATTTGTCTTTTTTGTTCCAGTCGCATAAAAAGTATGTTTTCCGTGAAACGATTTTTGAAACATATAAGACGTGAAGATGTATGTGCAGAAATTTTTTCTAGAATTTTTTTACATTCAAAATTACGATCAAAATGTTTTCTACTAAAGGGTGCATCTACACCCAGGAGTCAAAACGCTGCCCCCAATATGTGCTATAGTGAGCCAAAAGTCTTCTGGTGAATAACTATTCGATGAGAGGTAATCCAAGGACAACTCAGCCTTGTGTTCCCCCAAAAGTAAAGACTTTTACATGGAAATTAGCTACAAACAGTGTTGCTGTTCAGGCGAACCGTAGCAGAAGATTACCTAATCTACTTCCCACTTGCAATATTTGCGGTTTAGAGGATGAAACAGGTTTCCATGCTACCATGATCTGTACTAAAGCTAAAGCTTTGAGAGAGGGACTGGCAGGTCCTTGGAATTTATCTCCGGATGATGAGCTTCGATATGAATGGGTTCTCACACTCCTACACAAATTAAATATAGATATGCGGTAGAAATTCATGTTCCTGTGGTGGAGGGCTTGGCACCACGGAAATGACATTATCTTCGGTAAAGGGGATGCTTCTATTGAAAATTCAGTTCGCTTCTTACAAAATTACCTAGCTTCTTTGCAGGGAATTTCAAAGGGACATGCTACTGTTGACAGAAAAGGCAAAGCCCAGCTGACCACACACTCGCTATTCAAAAGTGTACGCAAGCTATGGAGGTTAGTTGCAAAACCAAAGTGGAAGCAACCTGACCCGGGCTGGGTTAAATGTAATGTAGATGCTAGTTTCTTAAAGGAGAAGGACTGTGGAGCGTGGGGTGTTGTCCTTAGGGACCATACACGTCGGGTGATGGTCTCAGCCTGGGATATCATCCCTCACTGTAATTCTGCTGCTTCCGCTGAAGCCATTGCCTGCCTACATGGAGTCCAAGTGGCCACTGCAAATTCGTCTGCTAATATCATCGTGGAAACAGACTGCTCCTCTGTGTTGTTGGCATTCAACAACCTTTATACTGACAGGTCTGAAGTTGGGCAAATAGCCAGGGAATTCATGAGAAAGAAGCCCCTGACACACTGGTTATTCTGGAGAAAGTTAGCAGAGATTGTAATATGGTTGCTCATGAGTTGTGTCAGCTAGGTCGTCGTAGAGAGTTGCGTGGTGGTGTTTTGCAAAGCGCGGTTCCAACCTGCGCGTTGAGAACGGCTTTGAAAGATTGTAATCAAAACTTTTCTGCTTAATATATTTATAAACATTTTCAAAAAAAAAAAAAAACTCAGCCTTGTGTGCTAGGACGCCTATATACAGGGACTGTACGTGGACAGGTTGACATCGCTCCTGCCTCCTGGAGTTAGCTAGAAAATTAGTGGAAACGAGATTCAGCCATGTATCCTTTCCAACAAACTAACACTCGAGGCGTTATAGTCATAACATTTTCACAAAACCAGGAGCGTAAACGAACATAAACGATACCAAAAGCTAGACACCATCGGAACTGCATCTCCATTCGCTAAACCTGTGGTTCAGAAGCATATGTTCGCTACAGGAAAAATCGTCTGCCCAGTATTTCCGCGTATTTACTTATAGTTATCTTGCCAACCAAGTGTACTTTATGAAGCTTCTAAACAACAAAGTTACCTTGCTTCAGTTTTCTTATTTACCTATGTATCTAAAGCCAGATAATGATGGCTCATCTTTGCTTAGTTCATGTTGTGTTTGTATCGAATATTTTGTACGAGTTGGGTTATGTTTGGATTTGAAGTTATATTAGGTACGAGTAGTGTTGGAGTTGAACTCTTATAGCTTAGGCTTTCTATGTAATATTGGGGTGCCACACGATTTAACCTATAACGACTTTATAGCAACACATACACGTAGGGGGAGCCAACATCGTGCCGGGGCGTAGGGAGGTTAGTGTTGTTGTATCAGAGGGGAGGAGCGTCCGTAGTCATGCCCTGGGAAGTAGGCTGTTAGACTAGACAATGTTTCCACGTTGAGTCGGTTTAGAGTTTGTTTTAAAGTCGGTTTAGTCATCTTGGCCGACAAGTTTTGTAACCCTATATATATACCTGTACCCCTCAAGTAATACGATCACGCAAGTTAATCAAATTTACATGGTATCAGACAATTAGATCCTAGGGTATGGCGCCGCCACCGACGCCGCCCCCTCTTCCACCTCCCGACTACTTCACCAAAAAAAGCTGCCGCCGCTGCTGCCGCCATGGCCGACGCCGGCCAAACCTCTGCCTCCTCTCTTGCTCTAACCTCTTCTACCCTACCCACCATATACTATGCCGATACAATCTCCGATGTTAGTCCGTTTATTCCAATCACATTAGATCTGCCCAAGCACAACTACTACCATTGGCGTCATCTCTTCGAGGTTCATCTCGGTCGGTGCAATCTCCTCGACCATGTCGCCGACAAATCCGTTCCCCGGCCCACCGATCCTCGCTGGGTCAAGAACGATCTCGCCATCATCCAATGGATCTACCAGCGGGTGTCAACTGAGATCTTCAATCTCGTGTTTCGCGACGCCACCAGCGCTGCCGCCCTCTGGACGGCCCTCCGACAGCTCTTCCAAGACAACGTCGACGCCCGTGTCAACACTCTCCACACCGAGCTCCGCAACACCGCCCAAGGTGACTCTCCTGTCGGCGTCTACTGTCAAAAGCTCAAGACGATCGCCGATGAACTAAAAGAGCTCGGTGATCCCGTCGACGACCGTCAACTCATCAACGTTCTCCTCGTCGGGCTCGGTGACCGCTTCGAAAAGCAGGCCTCCTTCATCCCCATGATGCGGCCCCCTCCCACCTTCGCCGAGGTCCGATCCATGCTGCAGTGGGCTGATCGTGCCCTAACCAACAAAGAGGCGCGTCATCAAGTCTTCGCCGCGATCCCGCGGCCTCCTACACCTGCTGTACCTGCGCTGCCCCCTCCGCCAACGGTGCAGCCTCCACAGGGCTGGCGCCCTAGCCCGAACTACAAGGGCAAAAACCCTATCTACGGCCGCCTCGTCCACCCTCGGCTCCTCCTAGCGGTCCGCCTCCTCCAGCCTCTACACCACCTGCGTCTCCGAGCTGGCGCCCGATGCACGACCCATGGACGGGCCTTGTCCAGGCCTGGTCCATGCCCTGGACTGCGCCCTCCCCGATCGGTGCTCCTCCGGCGTACACCGGCGCGTGGACGCCGGGCATGCGGCCCCACACTGGCGCTCCGGGCCTCCTCGGCTCACGTCCTCCGCATCATGCATACATGACTGCGCCGACATACTACCCGTACAGTGCTCCAGCTCCTCCCATGACGCCTACCGGTGGTTACCCGCCGATCTACGCACCACCACCGCCTGCTCCGCTGCCTGCACCGTCGCTGTCCTCTTCCTCAACACCGAGCTGGGACCAAGCGGCGTTTCTTCAGGCCATGAACCACTTTGCTGCTCAAGGAAACTCAGGTACCGATTGGATTTTCGATTCTGGTGCTTCTAGTCACATGTCTTCTTCGCACAATATGCTGTCAAATTTTTCTTCTTCGCCCTTTTCTTCTATTACTCTTGGCAATGGTTCCACTATACCTATCTCCGGTGTTGGTAATGCACAACTTCTCTCCTCATCCAAACCTCTCCTTCTTCATAATATCCTTGTTGCACCCGATCTCATTAAAAATTTAATCTCTGTTCGCCAATTCACTCGCGACAATCTTGTCTCTATCGAATTTGACTCCTTCGGTGTTTCTGTGAAGGATTTTCTGACCAAGGCGGAGATCGCACGCTTCAATAGTGATGGAGATTTATATTCACTCAATGGTGTCCCCACGGCTGCTCAACCCTCATCCATGGTTGCTTCGGTCGAGCTTTGGCATCAACGTCTCGGCCATCCAAACAAAGTCGTCTTAGATTCTCTTCTTAGTGATTTCTCTATTCCCTGTAATCATGATAGTCATAATTCTATGGTGTGTGAATCTTGTCAACAAGGAAAACATGTGCGTCTTCCGTTTAATTCTTCTACTTCTTATAGCACTTTTCCCTTTGAGTTATTACATTGTGATTTATGGACGTCTCCCATTGAAAGTATCTCTGGTTTTCAGTACTATCTTGTGATCTTGGATGATTTCACTCATTATGTATGGACCTTTCCTTTACGCAAAAAATCTGATGTGCACACCATCTTTCTCAATTTCCAACGCTATGTCGCTACTCACTTCCTCCTCCCCATTCGTTTCATCCAATGTGATAATGGCAAAGAATTTGACAACAATCAAAATCGCAATTTCTTTCTACAACATGGCATTCTATTGCGCTTTTCCTGCCCCTACACTTCTCCTCAAAATGGCAAAGCTGAGCGATCTCTACGAACTATCAACGACATAATTCGAACACTCCTCATCCAAGCGTCTATGCCCCCACGTTTTTGGGCAGAGGCTCTCCGCACCGCCACATATCTTCTTAATATTCGTCCCTCCCAACTCAACCCAAAAACCACGCCATACTATTCTCTGTTCCTATGTCATCCTAATTATCCTGAGCTCCGTGTGTTCGGTTGTCTCTGTTTTCCAAATACTTATGTCACATCACCCCATAAACTCGCTCCTAGATCTCTACCCTGCGTTTTCCTCGGTTATTCCGATCAGCACAAAGGTTATAGATGTCTTGACTTAGTTTCCGGTCGTGTTTATGTCTCCCGTCACGTTACTTTCGTTGAAGACTCTTTTCCCTTTGCTACACGTGCACCCACGACCGACTCGGTTTCCACCGAACTCTCCCCTCCACCTTGTTCATCTGCACCTAATCCTCTCCATGTTCCCATATTCTCTACCCAACCCCCTACGCCCGAACCACAATCCGCTGCGCCGGGCACTTCGCCAACTTCCTCTGCCGCGCGCCCTGCCGCGCACCCACGGCAGCCTGCCGCGGGCTCACGGCAGCCTGCCACCGGCACACGGCAGCCTGCCGCGACACCATCTTCGCCACCCGCGACACACTCTCCTGCCGAGACACACACTTCCTCTGACGCGTCACCCACCTCCACTGTCACGCCTCCCTCCTCGGCACATAGTTCTGAGTCCGACACGTCTTCTCCTACTATCTCACCACCATTACCTCCTAATGCTATTCCTATTACCGCACCTACTAATGATCACAATATGCGTACCCGTGGTAAATCTGGTTTTCGTCTACCTTCCAAACGTCTCAATTTTTTGTTCAACCCAATCTTTCTCCCATCCCAAAATCTTACAAATCTGCTCTTCTCGACCCTAACTGGTCCGCTGCTATGAAAGAAGAATATCATGCTTTAGTGACAAACGATACATGGCAGCTCGTTCCTCGTCCTACCAATACAAACATCGTTTCTGGTAAATGGGTCTTTCGCCAAAAATTTCACTCCGATGGTACTCTCTCTCGCTACAAAGCTCGATGGGTATGTCGTGGCTATTCTCAACAACAAGGAATTGACTATGACGAAACCTTTTCTCCCGTTGTCAAACCAAGCACCATTCGCACTGTCCTTAGCATTGATGTTTCCTCCTCATGGCCCATTCATCAACTAGATGTCAAAAACGCTTTTCTTCATGGTTCTCTTCAAGAAATCGTCTACTGTCAACAACCTCTAGGCTTTGAGGATCCAACCTCACCCGATTATGTTTGTCTTCTCAAAAAGTCTCTCTACGGCTTGAAACAAGCGCCTCGTGCGTGGTTTCAACGTTTTTCTTCCTTCATCCAAACCATCGGTTTTATTCCCTCTCTCTCTGACTCTTCTCTCTTTGTCTATCACTCAAATAATAACATTGCCTATCTCCTTCTTTACGTCGACGACATTGTCCTTACCGCCTCCTCTCCAACTTTTCTAAACACCATTATTTCTCGTCTTCAACAAGAATTCTCTATGACTGATCTTGGGTTGCTCCATCATTTTTTGGGCATTGCCGTCACTCGTGATTCTTCTGGTCTTTTTCTTTCTCAACGCCAATATACTCTTGATCTTCTCTCTCGAGCTGGCATGTCGGATTGCCAACCATCTCGCACCCCCATCGACACTACCTCTAAATTTTCTTCTACCGGCGAACCCTTCTCTGATCCTACTCTATATCGTAGTCTCGCAGGTGCACTCCAATACCTCACTCTCACACATCCCGAAATCTCTTATGCTGTTCAACAAGCGTGTCTTTTCATGCATGATCCTCGTCTCCCTCATTTTAATCTCGTCAAAAGAATTCTTCGATATCTCAAAGGAACACTTGATCATTGTCTTCATATTAACACTTCTTCCCCAACAACTTTGACAGCATATTCCGATGCAGACTGGGCTGGATGTCCTGAGACTCGTCGGTCCACATCCGGTTACTGTGTTTTTCTTGGCAATAATTTGATTTCTTGGTCTTCAAAACGTCAGCTAACGGTTTCTCGTTCGTCTGCTGAGGCTGAGTACCGCGCAGTTGCACACGCGGTTGCAGAAACGGTCTGGTTGCGCCAACTTCTCACAGAGCTTCACCGACCAATTCAGCAGGCTACCATTGTGTATTGTGATAATATTTCTGCAGTTTATATGGCGGGTAACCCAGTTCAGCATCGGAGGACTAAACATATTGAGATCGACATTCATTTTGTTCGTGAGAAGGTTGCTCTTGGCCAAGTTCGAGTTCTTCATGTACCAACCACGGCGCAATTTGCTGATATCTTCACAAAGGGACTTGCTACTACACCATTCATCGACATTCGATCCAGTCTCAACGTCGTTGAGCTCGCCGATGAGACTGCGGGGGGATGTTAGACTAGACAATGTTTCCACGTTGAGTCGGTTTAGAGTTTGTTTTAAAGTCGGTTTAGTCATCTTGGCCGACAAGTTTTGTAACCCTATATATATACCTGTACCCCTCAAGTAATACAATCACGCAAGTTAATCAAATTTACATAGGCAAATTATGGCCAAACCTCGTTACAAATCTCAGTGTCGTCATCATGTTGGGTTTTATGAAGCTTCTAAACAACAAAGTTACCTTGCTTCAGTTTTCTTATTTACCTATGTATCTAAAGCCAGATAATGATGGCTTAATTTTGCTTGCATCGTTCAGAACTTCTATTTGCTGGTTTAGAAAATATCTCAAGTTGAAGAATCAGATGCTCTCTTGAAAATGTCGAATGTTCGCATCCGCGCTAGACCATAGCCTCACCAGTCCGGGATAGGCACTGGTTGAGACAGCTCGATCTGTCCATTGCGACAATAGAAACTAGGGGTCTCGTGCTGAAACTTCTTGGCATGACAGTGATCGCAGTCTGGGACTTGCTCGATGATGTGCGTACTGTCTGGGAGGTTCTAGTACACAAAGTCAAAAGGATCGATAGAGCCCTCGTCTGATGAGCCTATCGTTCTATCGAGATCCATGTCATCATAGTCGAAACCTACATGCATAGGATAGGGTATCACACAAGTATGTTTATATTGTCTCGTAAAAGCGAGGGTCGATGGAAAGGTTAGCATATGTACCTTCACTGGCATACGTATAGCACTCCTCGTCTGTGAGGTTGTCGGGGGTGTCATTCTTGTTCATGATACCGCTAAGGAAGGCCTCCATGTCGCCTACAGAATTATTGATTTGGTAAGTACGATGATTTATTGCGCCATAAGATAAATAAAGTTAGGAAAGATGGGTCTGTTACTTTCGGTCCCAATGGTATATTCCGTATGCTCATTGAAGGGGAGACCGGATGTGAAGCATTTCCCTTTGTGGCTGTTGATATGTGTGTGCTCAATACCGGGTTTTTGATTGGCAAGAATGTCACATTTGGGCATGGCATCGCGATAGATGCAACGCAAGGGGTGTTCCTTCTAGCCGCAGCGTTTACCCTGCGCCGAGCTAGCATTGTCGCCCTCTTCTCTTCAGTTCCGTGAAACTATTGTGTCGTGCTTGCCAAGATGTGCATTGCCGTTCGTTGTCCTCTTGCCTCGTTTTCATGGATATATTTAGCCGCGCAGCTCTTGTACGTTCATTCATCTCATCCTTTTGCGCAGCCGTCACCTATCACGTTCGCGTCTTGCTTTATTTATGTCTTGAATCATCACAAAAAATCTTAATTATAATCATTGACAGACCAAGTTTACTACTCCAACCTAGAAGGTGGAAACTGTGAAAAGATTCGGCATTATTTGGTCTATAATGGTTTTGTCATGAAGTATTGGAAACTGTGAAACGATTCTGCATTATTTGGTCTTGTGTATCTACAGATCCGAGCAAAGTGAAGATGATTTGTATGATCGTACGTACCTTGGGTGGTGGATCACGAGACTGAGTTTGGACGAAGTCGGTAGAACGGCGGCAACGGACTGATAGCGATCGAGACGGCGGCTGCTGACTCGCGCGGTGGGGTTCCGGCCGGCGAGGTTATAAGATTGGTGAGACAGGCGGCACGTACGTCCCCATGGACTTCTTTAAATACTCCCTCCCGGGCCTCACGGTGAGGTGCCACGCTCACAACAGCAGCACTTGAATACAGACTCATCAAACGCAAACGACAGAGAACGCACGGTTAGCATGAGCTCGTCGGGCCAGCTCAAGCGGCTGTTCCAGCTCGTGGTGAACAACCTTGTCGCAATCACCGCGGTGCCGGTCGCTACCTTTGCCGTGCTCAAGGCGGTGGAGCAAGGGCCGGATGAGCTGCTCCGGCCCGTGCACATGTTCCTGGCCACCTTCGTCCCGGCCGCGGCCACGGCTGTGTACCTGAAGCTCCGGCCGCGCTCGGTGTACATGGTGGACTACGCGTGCTTCCGCACCACCCCCAACTTCCGCGTCCCGTTCGCCACGTTCCAAGAGCACATCCGCGCGTGGCCGGGCTTGGATGAGCGCAGCGTCCGGTTCATGACGCGCCTTCTCGAGCGCTCCGGGCTCGGGGAGGAGACCTGCCTGCCCTACGCGCAGCACTACATCCCGCCGTCCCGCGACCTGGCATCCTCCCGTGCCGAGGCCGAGCTCGTCGTCTTCTCCGCCATCGATGACCTGCTCACCAAGACCGGCGTCCCCCCAGAGGAGATCGACATCCTGGTCGTCAACTGCAGCCTCTTCGCCCCGACGCCGTCCTTGGCCGACCTGATCGTGAACCGGTACAGGCTCCGCAAGGACGTGCGCAACGTGCACCTCGCCGGGATGGGCTGCAGTGCGGGGCTCATCTCCGTGGGGCTTGCCTCGAACCTGCTCCGGGTGGCGCCCAAGGGGTCGAAAGCCCTGGTGGTGTCCACAGAGACCATCACCCCGAACTACTACACGGGCAACGAGCGCGCCATGCTCCTACCCAACTGCCTCTTCCGCATTGGCGGCGCCGCCGTGCTGCTCTCCACGGGCCGCGCCAACGCGCGGTTCCGTCTCGCGCACGTGGTGCGCACGCTCACCGGCGCCAAGGACGGCGCGTACCGGTGCGTGTACCAGGAGGAGGACGAGCGTGGCAACGTCGGGATCAACCTGTCCAAGGACCTAATGAGCATCGCGGGGGACGCGCTCAAGGCGAACATCACGGCGATGGGGCCCCTGGTGCTCCCGGCGTCGGAACAGCTGCTCTTCGCGCTGTCCTTCATGGCGCGCAGGGTGATGGGCACCGGGATCAAGCCGTACATCCCGGACTTCCGCACGGCGTTCGAGCACTTCTGCATCCATGCGGGCGGGCGCGCCGTGATCGACCAGCTGCAGCGCAGCCTGACGCTTTCCGACGAGCAGGTGGAGGCTTCGCGGATGACGCTGCACCGCTTCGGGAACACCTCCAGCAGCTCGCTGTGGTACGAGCTGGCGTACGTGGAGGCCAAGGGGCGGATGCGGAAGGGGGACCGCGTGTGGATGATCGGATTTGGGTCAGGGTTCAAGTGCAACAGCGCCGCCTGGGAGTGCATCCGGCCGCCGGCCGTGGAGGGGGGCGCCGACGGGCCCTGGGCCAACTGTGCCCACCGGTACCCCGTCGATGTCCCGGATGTGCTCAAGCATTAGCCACGCCGTCGGCCGGCTACCCGTGCGCTACCGCTGCACGCTGAATAAACTTATACCTAGATATACCGATAATAAATTGATCTCTTAAATTTACACAATTACTTTTTAAAATTGTAGTATAAAATATACATGTACTATAGCTTTGTTTTATGTTATCTGAGGCGTATAATTGAGGACAAACAATCACAACAACAACACCGAGATTTGGTAACACTGTTCAACGAACAACGTCTACTTTTACGGGGCATGACTAACGAGCGCTCCTCCCCATGTACCAATCATGATACCGTTGACGATGAACCCATCACGGTATACGATCATTCATACTCCGCGGACCGTCCCAAGAGAGGGATCTTATGTCTAACCTAGCTTTTTGTCTAGCCTATTTTGGCTACCCATGGTGCCTTTACAAGGTTACACGTGTTCGACTCAAACACCTAACCCTCTGCTAACTACAAGTCCAACTATAGCATAATTCGTACACATATGCGACACATCTTGCACCAAACTCCACCTCAACTAATATGCCCTCCGCCATCTTAAAGCCGTCATGCCCGAACCTCTATGTATCTGGATATGAACCATTAATCATGAGCTCCACTGTTATTCCCTTGACTTCGTATGACTCCACCTGCAACCGTGGTCTCTCCCTTGTTTCATCACAATCAATGCTTTCACGAAATTAAGTTCCTCCATGCTCTTGTTTTGTGATCCCAATTCTCTGGAGTATCCGTCCAAAGCCATCACACGTCGATCATAAAGTCACCATATTCGAAAACACCATTGCATCCTCACCCTGGTAGCCTCGTCCTTGATCTATGTGAAAGTGAACAAGTCACATATAAGAATTAGTTGAACTCATGCATCATCCTCGCTATTTGTTGACTGCATCTCTGAAAACTTGAAGGAATTTTGTCGTTGCTTTAAGTCATCTCGAGTCAAATTTACAGTAGTCTCATCCACTTCAACAGATTCTCCTTGGTCAACTCTCGTCCGTCTCTCGGTCTCGAAAGACTGCCACCAACATGAACCTGCTAATCGCCAACACTACTTTCATCAACACTTGGTTGACCACATGTCCAACCAGCAGTGTCCCGGTCCCGCTGTGTTCATCCACAAGGCCGCCGAGACTCTTCAGTTGTAAACCCAAGGTTAGAGATAGTTTCATGTTCCTGTACGAGTCCCTATACGACCAAGTCTCTTGGGTTGCGAACCCTTCATCTATTTTGACATGGTTTCGATAGCAGGCTCTTCCACCTCATCTACCTGATCACGTCTATCAAAATCATTCCTTGATATGGATGTCGTCTACCCTCCGCGGAGGCGATGACGGCTCGGCCTTGACCTTCGCCAGGCCAATATCGCGCATTGTGACCCCGCCCATCCTCCGTGGCAGCGGTGCGGACCAACCGGGCTCCGAGGATGTCGAGGAGGACCTGTGCGAGGACGACCCACAAGAGTACGACGGGTGTGAGGTGTACCGCGGCGCCACCAATGGCACACCCCTCACGGGCGGGTGAACCCGTGCTCACGGAGCATGTCGTAGAGGGCACGACCGCTCCACCAGCGCCAACACGCTCCTCTCTGTTCCACTACGACGGCTGGACCAGGCCGGGATGGTCGTCGATGGCCGCCTAGCGCTCCGCGGCGAGGATGGCGAGCCAGTCCGGGCTGTTCGCGGCGAACGCCAGTTGGCCTGCAGCTCTGGTGTAAGATCCGATCGGCGGGCATTGCCGAGCACGCGGAGCCCATCCCCTTCAGGCAGAGGAGGGACGGCGTACCCCATGGCGCTCATCGCCCACCGCGACGACAGGCGCATGCCCGGCGGGACGGGGATGTGGTGCTTGGTGATGAACTCGGCCTCGTCAGTCTTGAGGTTGCTCTTATGCCCGCCATTGCTGCCTCCGACCTCGTTGTTGTGCGAGATGATTGGGGCGTGACGGTGGGTTGGAGTGGGTTTGGGGGGAGAGAGAGTGGGTTTGGAGGGATAGTGGCTGCCACGGCGGCGGATAATAAAGAGGGAGAAGGGAGGGGAGGCGCCGGCGACGGTTCCCGATGCGTCGTGCACTTACTCAGGCGACGTGCATCGGCACAACACGTGGCCCAATTGACCAGTCGTTGGTGGCCGTCGGCATACGGATAAGGATGCATATGCCGACGGCCGTCATGGATGCCATGAGTAAAGATATATTGGTTGGAGTGCTGGATACAACGCGCATGGTTGTATGCCGACGGCCCACAGGCTGTATGACGACCCGGTATGTGCAGACGGCGGCTGCCGGCATACAGTATGCTGACGGCATTCGTGCTTGTACCGACGGTTTTTGGCCGCCGGCATCGTATCAAATTTCTGTAGTGATTAGTATTAGGTAACGAAGCATTTGTATGCGAGAAGATCTAATGTGTTCATCTCTATTTCTCCTTCTGTTGGTTCCATAGCATTTGTACCGATATACGGCTAAGGAGACGGGGAGTAGGGCATTTGTATGCTCAGAGCATCCCAAGCATCTCATTGTACTAACCCGGAGCAACGCACGGCAAAACTACCCGTTTCACTCATAACACCTTCAATCACATCCAAAAACACTTGGACCAATGAGTATTTAATTGTCCATCGAATAGTTGTATGTGCTTCACTTCGTACAATGGTAATATGTAGTATACTGTAGTATGATATACATTTTTGCTGGAAAACAAAGCTTGTTTCCCAAGAATAGGAAGATCCGCCATTATTCTACATGTGTCGCTTCCTGTTGCGACTATACTTTAGTACAGCTGGTACGTGGATGTTCAAGAGATATTGGTGCCAGTCTATAGATTTGGGATCAAAGTTGAATAGGCGACCATCATTGTTGTTCATCTTTATTTCCATCCTCAACCTTGTCAAGTTCGTGTCGTCAAAGCTTCAACATCAAGGGAAATTGGATCAACAAATATACACTACAATAAATACATGAATAAAATTGCACGAGTTATCTTATGTAAATTAATGGAATAGCTCAGTCCATTGATGCGAGACGAAGGTAGAATTTGCATATATTTTCAGTATGGTGACCCATTCTATTCAGTTTTTTCCAGAGAGCCTTAATAACATCCTTATCTACTATAGTACCCCTATAATTCTAATTAATTGGTGTGTATTAGCTCTAACTGTAACGTGGAAGCTAGATAAATTACGTGTCTGACGTGGTTATTACCGACTGTGTCAGTGCTTAAAACGGCAAGTTGGTGAATCATTGCATTGCTCCTCCTCCTCCTTGATCGAGCGGATGGCTCCTCCTCCTTCTCCTCCTCCTCCTCTGGCGTCGCCGCCGTCTCGCCGCGACTTTCCCCCTGATTTCCCCGTACTTCCAGCGCCTCCGCCGCCGCCGCGCGCGCGCCGCTCGACTCCCTCGCCTCCCCCGATTCGGCCCTCGCCAAATATTCGCACTTATGCGAACGTGCTGGTGGGATTGAGCCGGGAGGTGGGTGTGGTCAAGGAAAAATCTGCGCATCCTCGTGCGACCTCTCCGTGTGCGAGGTTCGCGAGTTCGCCGGCGAGGAGTGTTTCGCGGCCGCGGTCAATCGCGGGCGGAGCGGGTAGATGTTTGGCTTTCGGGGTCCCACATGGTGGTGAGAGGGATGGTCTGGGTCCTGGACGCCATGGATTGAGGACAGGTGTCGAAATCCATGGTGGAGAGCGTGGACGCCGACCTATGGAGGATGCGGAGTCTATGTTTCCGCCTTCGGGGAAGTGCGGAGAGGGTCCAAAGGATAAGGTGGACAGGGTGGCTCCATTGCCGCTCTCTAGGGTTTCCACCAAGGGTTCGCTTCTCTGTTGGATCCGGAAGGATCTGTTCGAGAGCAGATCGTTCTCTGCTGCCGATTGCTTCCCGGCGATAGGGGGGACGTTGGCGTCGGGGAAGAGGAGCTCTCTGGGGGCGGTGAAGAATTTCTCCTTCTCGAGAGATCTGTGGAGTGCTTCTACTGGGAAGCCTACCTTTGTGGAGGTGGTCAAGATGGCTGGCGCGAGAGGTGCGGGTCAGGGGAGATATGGTGCTGGGAGGGGGAGGCACCAACCGACGGTGGTGCGTCCACCTTTCCCCCGCCCGCCTCAAGCTCAGATTCCGCCACCACAGCAGCCTGCTCAAGGTCAGTTTCCGCAGCTTGGAGGGAGTTCTGGAGCTGGGATGTACTCGGGGATGCAGCCAGGTATGTTCCCACAGTACCAATGGCCGCCGTTCCAGATGTTTCCTCCTCCTCAGCAAATGATGCAGAATCAGCTGCTGCCGTTTCAAAATCCTACCCAATTCAGCCTGCAGCAGCAGCAGCAACAGGCACCTAGCCAGTCAGGGAGTGCTGGGTCGTTGGGAAATCCTCAGCAACCTCAGAATAGCAACAAATCTAAGAGGAAGCAGAAGCAAACAAGTGATCAGAAGAGTGGGTCAGCAGACAAAGAGGATTCATCGTCAGAGCAATCTATTGGGAAGCAGTCTGATGTTGCTGTGCCTGTTATGGATCCCAAGTACAGGAATGTTATCTGTTTCAACTGTGGGGAGCCGGGTCATTTTGTTGGCTTGTGTCCTAGGAGCAAATGCTGCTTTATTTGCGGTAAGCCTGGACATCATATGGATTCCTGCCCAGAGTGGTACTCTCCCATGCCTATGGCACAATACTGGGGGAGTGCAAATGTGGGTTTAGGTTTCTTTCATATTGAAGTGGAAGATGGTGAAGCTCCCAGATGGATAAACATTGACAATGTGGGGATTGTTAACATTGAAGAGGGGAATGTATCTGAGAAGGAGCTTGAGCAGGCTTTCACTGAGATGTGGAAGACCAATTGGTTCTGGCAGATAAGGATGCTTGATGAGAAGAAGTTTCTAGTCAGATTCCCACCTAACAAGAAGATTAAGGAGTTGGTTGAGTATCCATCAATCAATCTCAAAAAGAAAGGTGTCTCTATCTCTTTCTCTAATTGGGATGGGAACCTACCTAGCTATCTGGAACTGCAAGAGGTGTGGGTCACTATCATAGGGCTGCCTCCCAGGGTGTGGACCTGGAAAGTGATTGCTCAAGTGGCATCCACACTTGGAGTTCTAGTGAATGTGGATTGGCATGAGGTCTTTAAAAGCTTCTACAAAGTGCTGAGGATCAAAGTGTCAGTCAGAGATGTTAGCAAAATTCCTGTGGATAGACTGATGGAGATAAACCAAAACTTTTACTTGCTTCAATTTGAAGTGGAGGAAAATGGTGGTCAAGGGGAGGCTGCTGATGATGGGCATGATGATAATAATCATGATAGCCCTGCTGTCCAAGAAGAGGAGGATTTGGGTGATGACTTCCAAGATCACTTGCAAAAAGAAAAAGATGATGGGAATAAAAACATGGAAACTGATGCTGTCTTGGGTACACCTGCTGGGAGTGCTAGTAATGGAGGGAGAGCTAAAACAATTAATGGGGGAGGCTCCTCTTCTGTTCTGGTGGATAAAAGTCTGGAGGATTCAGTCATGACTAAGGTTCCTGAAGGGCCAAGAGTCACTGTCACAGGGCCAGTCAGACTTTCTTTGGGGGTGTGCTCTGGCAGGAATAGTGAGATTGGCCCAAGTGGAGGGCTTAATACTCTCCTTGAAGCTGGGCAACATCCTGATCAGATAACTAAGGTGTCTTCTCAAGCCAACAAGTGGGGGCCAGTGGTGGCTCAAAGGACAAGTGCCAGAATTGCTAAGGATGGAAGAACAGTGGTGGAAAAGGCTCAATTACTGAAGAAGATGAAAGATCTGGAGCTGCCTAAAGGTAAAAAGAAAACCCCTATTGTTAATTCTTTTGCTGCTTTAGATAATGAGGATCTTATGAGGAAAGCCAGAATAGCTGGTGTTGTTTTAGGTACCTCTATGGAGGATGTTGGTAAAAACATTGAACATATCAAAAATGTGGAGGTTGAAAGATTAGAAGGCTTTCAAGAATCCCATCCAGATATGTTCTTACCTAGTAATCTAGATGTTTCAGTTGATAATCCTTTAGAGGAGACTACTCCTAGAAAAAAGGATGCTTCACAGAATGATCATCACACTAGTGATACCTCTCCCTATGAGTCTGCCTGGATAAAGGTGACTGATAAGAGGAGGGGTGGTAGAGTCAAAAAACTGCATATTTAGATATGGTTGTTGGCTTTATTTGGAATTCTAGGGGTCTAAATAGACCTGATAAATTGTTGAGGACTGGGGATCTCATTAGAGAAAATCACCCAGATTTTATTTGTCTCTCTGAAACTAAGAAAGAGTTGTTTACAACTGATCAGTTGTTAGTTCTAGATAAACAAGGGTTTTTTATCTGGAACTGGCTTCCTGCTGTTGGAACTGCTGGAGGGATTCTAGTTGGTGTCAATAGCGAGATTTTTTCAGTTGTTTCCTGGAGTATCCTTAGCCATTGTGTCTCTTGTATTATTAAAAAACAAGAAAGATGCAATTAGCTGGAGGCTCATTTCAGTTTATGGTCCTGCTTATGAGGAACTTAAATTGGAGTTTATTAATGAATTACATTCAGTTATGTTAGCTTGGTCTGGACCTACTTTGGTAGGTGGAGATTTTAACCTCATTAGAGACATCTCTGAGAAGAATTCTGGCAATATTAACCTTCATTGGGCTAACCTGTTTAATGATTGGGTCAATTGTTTTGGTCTTATGGAATTAAAAAATGCTGGTAGGAGATACACCTGGAGTAACAATCAGGAAGATGCCATTATGGCAACTTTAGATAGGGTCTTTATTTCCACCTGCTGGGAGAGTTTGTATCCTGCCTGTCAAGTTTCTACCTTGGCAAGGCTGGGAAGTGATCATACCCCTCTGATGGTTGACACTGGTGCCTTTGTAGCCCCCAGAAACAGACAATTTAGGTTTGAGAAATGGTGGCTGCAAAAGGAAGGTTTTAGAGAGGTGGTGGAGAAGGCATGGTCTACTCCTTGCTTTTCTTCTAAGCCCCTTGATATTTGGCAGTTTAAGATTAGAACAACTAGGAGAGTGTGTAAAGGGTGGTGTGCTAATGTTGAATCGGCGCAGTTTAAATATAAACAGCAGCTGGTTGCTGAATATGATCAGCTGGATATTTTCTCTGAGACTAACTGTCTTTCTCCAAACTCTAAAAATAGAATGAAAGTGATTGCTTCTGAATTGACAGATATTTGGAAGAATGAGGAGATTAAAGCAAGACAGAGGTCGAGAGAGAGACAGATTCTGGAAGGGGATAGAAACACTTCATACTTTCATGCTGTGGCCAACCAAAGGAGGAGGAAGAAACATATTGGTGCCTTGGAAGGAGATGCTGGTTTGGTGCAGGATACCTCTGGTATGTTAGATATTGCTGTCAAATTTTATAAGTCTTTATTCTGTGCTGAAGGGAAATTAGATGTTGCCTTGTCTAGTGATTTCTGGGATCCTGTTGATAGAGTAACTGGGGATCAAAATGCTTTCTTAGAAGCTGATTTCACTGAAGATGAGGTCAAAACTGCTGTTTTTGGCTCTTATGCTGAAGGGGCTCCTGGTCCTGATGGCTTTTCTTTCCTTTTTTATCAACAATTTTGGGGTTTAATTAAACAAGACTTGCTTAGTTTGTTTGTAGAGTGGAATAGGAGAAATCTGGACTTATTCAGATTAAATTTCTCTTTACTGACACTCATTCCTAAAGAACCTGATGCTGTTACTATTCAAAAATTTAGGCCTATTGCCTTGATTACTTGTAGCTTTAAGATTTTTTCTAAATGTGTTGCTAATAGACTAGGTGTGGTGTGTGAGAAACTTATTTCTCCTAACCAGACAGCCTTTATTAAAGGGAGGTTCATTTTAGAAAGTGTGGTTTCTGCTCATGAAATTATTTATGAAATATATCATAGTGGGCAGTCTGGCTTTATTTTTAAGCTGGACTATGAAAAAGCTTATGATAGAGTTGACAGAGGTTTTTTATTTAAGATGTTGGAGAGTAGAGGCTTTAGTAATAAAAGTCTTTACTTGATCAAATCTATCCTTGACTTAGGTTCTGTTGCTGTTAGAATTAATGATGTCAACAGTGACTTCTTTGTTAGCACTAGAGGTGTAAGGCAAGGAGATCCTGCTTCTCCCATTCTGTTTAACCTTGCTGCTGATGTGTTCACTAGAATGCTGCAGAAGGCGGCAGATGGTGGTTTAATTTCTGGGCTTTTGCATGGCTTTAATAGGACAGGGGTTATTAGTATGCAGTATGCTGATGATACCCTGTTGTTCCTATCAGCTGATAGAGAGTGTGCTATGAATTTAAAATGGCTGCTTTCTTGCTTTGAACAGCTGTCTGGTATGAAGATTAATTTTCATAAGTGTGATTTGGTTCCATTAAATGTGGACCCTGATGATGCTAATATTTTTGCACAAATTCTTAGTTGTAAAGTAGGGTGTTTCCCCTTAAAATATCTGGGGGTTCCTCTACATCATAGCAAATTAAGAAAAGAAGATCTGCAGCCTGTGGTTAATAAATTGATCAAAAGGCTGCTGGTTGGAGAGGAAGGCTACTTTCACATGCAGCCAAATTGGAATTGGTCAAAAGTGTGTTAGCCAGTATTCCTATCTATCTTATGAGTGTCATTAAATTCCCTAAATGGGCAATAGCCTTGATTAATTCTCAGATGGTCCACTGTCTCTGGGATAATTATGAGGGTCATCATAAGTATCATTTAGCTAATTGGGGCCTGGTTGCTCAGAAAAAGGAGTATGGGGGACTAGGCATTCCTAATTTGGCAGAGATGAATATGTGCTTACTTGCTTCTTGGATTAAAAAGTATAATCTGGAGGATAATAAGTTGTGGAAACAAATCATTGATCACAAGTACAATGTGAATTCCCCCAATATCTTTTATTGTAGTGATCAAGGGGTTTCTCCTTTCTGGAAAGGGGTCCTTTGGGCTGCTAATGCAGCTAAAATGGGGTACCAGTGGAAAATTGGGAATGGCAAAAAAGTTAAATTTTGGTGTGATCATTGGTTTGGGGAAACTAGTCTTGCTGTTCAATTCTGGGATTTGTATATCCTTTGTAATGAACAAAATGCTACGGTTTGTGAGGTTAGAGAGGATAATCTGATAAAACTCACCTTTAGGAGATGTTTTGATCAGCAGTTGCTCCTTAGATGGTATGATTTGGTTAGTATTGCTGAAACTATTCAGCTTAGCAATGAGGAAGATAATATCCTTTGGAAATTTGAATCCAAGGGTGTTTTTTCTGTCAGATCTATGTATGCTGTGGTAAATTTTAGGGGGATTATCCCCACTCATGTTCATGCTTTGTGGAAAATTAAAGTTCCACCTAAGATCCACTTCTTCCTCTGGCTTGTTGCGCATAATAAGTTACTTACTAGAGATAACTTACTTAAAAGACAGAGGGTGGAAGATATTTCCTGTTTATTTTGCTCTGAAAGTGAATCATGTTGTCATTTGTTATTCGACTGTGTGGTAGCTAATGTGGTTTGGACACATGTGAGCAGAATGACAGGGAAGAGTGTTATTCCTGCCTCTTTTACTAGAATTGCTAACCTATGGTTAGGAGAATCTAGTAACAAAGTGGTGAATGTTGTTCATGCTGCTTGTATGTGGGCATTATGGACTACTAGGAATGGTTTGTGTTTTAATGGTGAAACCTGGTTGGGTATGCAGGCTGTCTGGAGGAAAGTGGCCTATTTTCTTTCCCAGTGGCAGATTTTGCTCTCAGGGGATGCGAAAATGCAAATGGCAAGGTATGCGGAGGAGCTGGGAGCTCTAGCTCGAAGCCCTCCATGCTTGACCTGGCCAGATCCAGGATGAAGGAACCTGTTAAGATCTCCCGGCCAAGTTTCAAGCGTGCGAAATTTGCCCCAAAGTGTGTTAAAGATGATACATGGGAGGAGAAGACACTTCTGTTTGCAAACACTCTGGAGGCGGCACAATGGGTGATGGTGGAGGAAGATGGTCAATGGAAGTTTCTGTGATATTGCTCCCCTGTCGTCCTGGTGTTGTTTGTCTGATGTGTTTCTTTATGTTGTAATGCTGCAAAAAGTTCAAGTTACAGTGCCTATGTTGGCTCTGGTGGGTTGCTAGTAGGGGTAGCTTCCACCTGGTTTTATGTGAGCTTTGTAGTACTTATTTTGCATGTTCTGGGGCAGTGAGTTGCTGTTCCCCCGAGTGCTGTAAAAGGGTCTGTAAAAAATCTAAGTTTCGTTGATGCAATGGAACTGGGGCTTTGCCCTTTTCATCTAAAAAAATAAAACGGCAAGTTACAAAGTAAATAATTTATGGAACACAGGCAGACATTAGATCTCACCATCCGCTGAAGAAGGCATATGGTGTATACAGCTTGACCAAGAGCATTAAGAATGTGTATCTTCGGTTGTTCGTCTGGTAATATTGCGAAAATAACCCACAAAATAATAGGTTCACTGCATGCAGCATCTGTTCAGTTGTAATTAAAGATATGACAAGAACATGTGAGTGACTTCATCATATAGACACTATATACTGGCATGTGTATATGAATTATAAAACTTATGATTCTGTACCTCGAGTGGTAGCTTATACATCAGGGTCAGATATGCGTGAAAGTAAGCGAATTTCTTGAAGTAGTATGGCCTTCTGTTTGGGATGGGTTTCCCGTTCTCTAGTACGCGAGGATGGATGGTGAAGTAGTCCTCACATGCATCCTCCAAAATGTGACCGGTCAAAGGATTTTGGAGTGCTGAGCTCACGTGGTAGATGACTTGCCCTTTCTCATTCCAGTGAAAAGCCCCGGCCACCAGAGTTGCATTTACCACCATATCAGCCGGTACCTATGTATATGTAGTTATGTACTATTAGTATCTCAAATTTACCACGCAATCCAATTAATCAGGTTTCTTGATTAATCTGTGTACATATATTCTGTATCACTCACCGCATCGAATGTGTCTTTGCGATCACCTACGAAACAGGGGAATGCTTGCTCATCATAGGCGACAATGAGAGCATCAATTGTCCTGATGATAAGATGGTTGCAAAATTTATTTGCTGTGGTGGTGATGACCAACTAGTTGAACAACAAAGATATAACATTGATATGTAGAAATTGCTAGTACGTTTATATGTTGAGCATACCTTGCCCCTTCTATCCACCCAGGAAAAGGATCCTGATAAGTGCTGGTTACCATGGTTGGACGAATAATGACGACAGGAAGGTCTCCCCTCAGCTGCTCAAGTAACATCTCCCCCATAGCCTTGGTAAACGTGTATATGTTTGGCCATCCAAAGTACTGAGCCCTTCAAATATGTACGAAAAATTTAGATAGTGTCAAGCTGATTTGTCATATATACCTTTTGACTAATTTTTTTACTATAACTTTTGATTTAAATTTTTATAATTGAATTAACGCCATCCAAGTAAAGTTCATCTAGCGTTAGTAAAATTTAGTGAATATATAGCTTATATAAGTCACAAAATCTATGGCGCTGCAGAGGTCAGGGGAGATATCCTCCGTTTCGAAAAAATAAGGCCCCTCCACTTCAGACTAATTAACCATTATAAATCAACCGCCTCTTTAAGTTGGCATGCGTCATTATGTAATATGGTCCAAACCAGAGGTCCAAAGATGGCAGCGTTTTAAATGACAGCAACCTTATAATGACATAACTATCACAATAATTTGATTTAAACCTATTACCAGCCTTCCCTTAATATAGTTACCTCATAAAAAAAACTTTGACCACTAACGTATAAAATGTTATTTAGTCATGTGAAAGATGGTCCATTAGATTTTCAGAATACATCAATAAGTATAAATGTAATTTGCAAAACATCGACCAATCTGTTCAGTTGGAATCAACAAGTTCAGACCAGTAATAGAATCATGTTGAATAACACCCCGATTTCCCAAAATTGTATATATAGGTAAATTATCAGGGACAGCACCATGATAGAAAACCATATGATTATTAGATAAATTATCTATATATGTATATTCAGAAAATAAAGAGGGTTAACATATTTAGATTTGTCAGACCTATTGAAGCCTAGTTCTTTCATAGTTGTCTTCTCAGATTGGTCTGAAATTCCACTCTTAGTCTTGACCTTCTCAACCAACTGCAACTCAGCTTCAATGTCTAAGTGGTAACCTGGTCGTACTGCTTCACCCATCTTGAGTGATCTCTCCAGTAGAAGTCCGTCTTGTAAACCAGTTACAAAACCTAATACAGACATAAAAGACATATTTATTATAGTTTATTGAACATATATATTCTGATGAACTAAGCACTTTGTGGACAACTGGGTATTCATTAATAAACTCACACGTACCAGTGGAAAAATGAAGAAACAATTTAAGATTAGGACACTTCTTTGCAAATTCGCATCCATATTGGGCACCCAGTGCATTAGTTGCCAGAGCAACATCGTACCTGTAGATTCAGTAAGTGTGAATGAACATGCAAACAATTAACACTGAAAGATGGAACAACATAACTGTCTGAGTTATATCCTCCCAGCGCCTCAACCTGCTATTTCTTTTACAGAGACAGCATGTGTGTACGTAGAGCGCAATTACAGAAATGAATTGTTGTATTTTTCTAGTCCTGTTCATTTCTGTATTTGGAGTGATTCAGCCAGTTCTACATTTTATTTATCCTTATGTCTTCTGTAGATTCACCAAGACACCAACCCCTTGTTTGTGTGTCTAGGTTAGTAAAAAAAATTGTGTCGTTGTTCATCTCGGTCCGGTGCCTCTGACATACATGTTAAAATCATAAATTAATCTTTATAACTAATTCCATATGAGGATATTCAAATTGGATGGTGCAAAAGGTGTTTGACTTCTAGAGAAAAAATCAGTACAATTGTTGTACCTTTCATAAAAGCTAGTTGTTGCAGCCCCGTTGATGATAACATCGATCTCCTCACACAGGTCCTGGACTCTTGAGCCATCGAGGCCGAAGTAACGAGTCCCGACGTCTCCAGCGAGTGGAACTATCTTCTCTTTGATGAGCTTCTGGAAGCCATCAAGACCGTGCTTTTCTCTCAGGGTGTTGAACAGATCCTTCTCCAACACCTGTTCAAACCAAATCGACTAGTTAAATTAACACTGGAGGAGGCGACTAGCTACGTACCTATGCTGAGTCGACTTACCTGCGACTGGATACGCTGGTCGGCGGACGCTCCATCGGTCGCGCGCACCAGCAGGTAGAGCTTCTTCACGTCCGGCTGAACCCTCAGTATCTTCTCCACCAGCACTGCAGGTAATTAAAGAATTTGATGCAAAATCTGTTTATTTGACCTATATATGTTTGGTGTATACACGCATATACATACATTTTCCGAGGAACCCAGTTGAGCCGGTGACGAGGATGGTCTTGTCCCGGAAGCACCCGGCCACAGCGCTGGCGTCCATTGCTGGTTAATTTCGATCTACTGGAAAATTACAAGTGGACTCAGCCGGCTAGCTAGGAAATGGTTGTGCTTGTGTTGGGTGTGGCCAGCTTCTCTGGTTGCTAGTACTTATAATCGACGGACGGGCTACCTTCATTTTCGATATAAATGACCCAGAGGCTATTTAGGTTAGCATAGTTGGTTGGGAGGGAGATGAAAGGTGTGCGTGCATTATTAATTAATATCTTTAAACCATTTACTAAAGAAATATAAGTAGAGAATATCAATCTCTTCTATGCGAATGAAATGCCGTCAACTTTTCTTTGCGGGGAAACACTGATAACTTTAAGGATCATATATGTTGAATAACTATTTTTCATTAATAACAGGAAAATTTTAGCTGGCTATGTAAGACATGAGCCAATTGGTACTCCCTCAATGTCTAGCCCCCCTACGGTTTTACTAAAAAACTTCCAGTGATATACTTTTTGTGATATACACTAGTGGAAAAACAGGCTCTAGTACCGGTTCCAGAGGTACTATAGTACCGGTTGGGCAACCGGTACTAATTAATCGGTACTAAAGGCCCCAACCTTTAGTACCGGTTTCCTCTGGAACCGGTACTACAGGGGCCTCCACGTGGGCTGGCCGGGAGCCTCAGGGCTGGAGACTTTTGGTACCGGTTCGTACTAAACCTGCATTCCCTGCCGCGGCAGAGAATTATGCATTTCTCTGCCGTGCCAGAAACGCATAGAATCCAGGGTTTAGGGTCTGTATTTGGACCGTTCGTTGTACCAGTATCGCTTCGATGCGCGAGAAATGCGTTTGGTATATATAAGATATCTACATGAAGATCAATTTGATGCATATCAACTTGGTGCATATATATAACACATGTAATTAATTACATAAGATCGCAAATTAAGTAGTACGACTCTCCGAGTCATACTATATATTACATGTTCCTAGCTCACTATTACATTGAGGCATACTAAACCAAATGGTACTCTTCCCCAGGAGGTAGGACATCCCGAATGAAAAATCCCGCCAATTCCTCGCCAATTGCTTGGAAGCGGAGCTGTGGGGTAAGCTTCTCCCGCTTTCTTGCCAACTGCAAAAGAATGAGATCGAAATGAATACATGTGTCATGTGTATATGTATTTATCAAATCATAATAAAACAATTATGACTGAAACTCAGCAGAACTGATGGTAACAAAATAAATTTGTGAATATTGTTTACGTACCTCTCTATTGAATATACTATTCGCTCTCTCGTTGACAATCTTGTGAATGTTCTCACAAACATAGTAACCACACAGATGAGTCCCCTGTGGCTGTTGCGGGCATTTCTGTATAAGAATATAATTCAATCAAACAATAATCAAGTATGATAAATGTGTCTGGACGTAGCTAGGTAGTATTACTTACTCTCGGACGCCATATCAGCTTCGGTTTCCATCCACCTTCCGGATCTTCCGCGATGAACGTTTGCCATACGCTGCCCGACAAAGAAAATCAATAAAAGAGTTATTAATTTGTTGACATCATCAAATTAACGATGAAGCCGATAAGAAATAATTAAAATTACCTTGTGAGCATATCAAAACAGTGCTTGTATGTTATAGCCTTCATGGTTAGTGAGTCATATACTAGAACTTCTCCATCGTGTATTTTAATATTGAGAAGAATAAAGTGAAAGCTGCGCACGTTTAAATATACAGTGTCATAGATATAACTCATTACTTAAAATTTTAACATCTAGCCAAAGTATTTAAATAATGACGATAAAGAAGACAGTAACACTCACTCGAACAAGTAAGGCCAAAGTATTTGTTTTTTGTCACGTTGTCGCTTCAAAAACCTTAGCAAAGTCGCCGGTGTATCCTTGTTATGCAGGGGATCCGTTATGGTTACTTGATGCATTGTCTCCGGGTCAATGAACCCAATGTCGTTGATATCATTCCTTTTGCATTCGAGCATCTTCAATCTGTATAATATAGCGCACAAAAGATTAAATTGAGGACAATTGCAGAAAATGAACGAACTGAGCTAAAGACTTCTCAAATTAAATAAATAAATCACTTACAGACAATAGCAACTGAGCAACGATTTGTCGAGGGCCCGGAGATTGTATAACTGAAAAAGTTCCTTGAAGTCAACGGACACAGCGTATTCTTGGAAGTAGTGCTCCTCCTTAACTCTCACCATGATAGAATCGAACCCGTCCTTTGCACTCCTCAAGTACCAGCTATGCAGTTGGCGCATTCTTGTTGGTAGGGTGGAGAGATTCTCGACCAAGTTATTCTCTTGAACAAATTCAGATGGTACTTCAAAAATGGCGCGATAATCGGTATCAGTTGTTTGTTGTTGACGACTTTGAACGGCCTTATCGTCAAACACCTTGAGAGGGGGGACCGATTGAACGGGTTGTTCTCCGAGCTGGGGAACTTGTTTACTTTTCTTTGACTCGACCACTTGTTTCCCTTTTTCCACTTGGACCACCGGTTCCCCTTTTTTCACCCTGACCATCTCGTCATATGAACTTTCAATAGAACGCGTATAGTCTGATTCCACCGGTTCAGGGTCATATAGATTCTCCACGGTACGCACGACTTTCACCGGATCTAGCGTCTTCACAAAAGGTATCTCTGGCACTTTCTTAGCAAAATGGGCATCCATCTCAGAACGTGTGATGGCGTCGTTTTCCTCTTTAGATCTTTCCCAAGGTAACTTCTCAAGAGGCGGCTGTGTTCTCTCCAATCTAGGCATCTTCCTAGGCGGCGAACCGTTCCGCTTAACGGGCGCTCTCTTACGCGGAGGTAACCGAGGTGGTGGACTCGCGCTGGGCCCCCCCTCCGGTAGGTGTGGACTTTGTTGCTCATGTGGACTGCTACCACGAGGAGTCGATGGCCCTTGCTGCTCATGTGGACTGCTACCACGAGGAGTCGATGGCCCTTCCTGCTCATGTGGACTGCCAGCAGGAGTAGTCGATGGCCCTTGCGGCTCATGTGGACTTTGTTGCACATGTGGACTTCTACCACGAGGAGTCGGTGGCCTTGGCACGGGGCCTGAAAAGACGATGTATTGTTTTTTCCAGAGGGCGAAACCGCGCTTGACATCGCCCAGTGTCTTCTCCTCGTCACCTCCAGGATGATCAAGATCCATTGTTTCATAAGTAGGCACAATGTCATCCACCCCGACAAGAGCACAGTCAGCTGGAATGGGCTGATGATGGTGCGTTGCTCCATCTTGTTGTGGGTAAGCACAGCCGACCGCCACCTTAACGGACATGTTCCTTATTGGCACATGTAGCTCGCACTCTGTCCTCTCCGTGACATAATCCACGGGGTAGCTTGCTCCACATCCTTCAAGATGCGAGGAACCCACGCTGCTTTTCGGCTGAGATGGGGCGGCATCGGCTTGAGGATCTTCTATAAGAAGCTGCTGATCAGGTGCCCTCTGCCGACTAGTTGAGTCTGTTAGATTCTGCTCCAGCTGCTGCACCCTAAGTTCCAATGTCGATAATCGGTCAGCGCACTTCTTCTTCGTTCTCGAACGGCTTCTATAACTGTCTGCGCACTCCGGTCACGCATCCTTCATGGTGAGACCTGGGAGGGTTCGTACTCGTCCAACGTGTTCATAAGTCGTATTTATTTATAAAATTGTTATAATACGTGCAGAGCTTATAAACCCGGACCTAGCGCACTCTTTTGATTGAGATTTATTGCCAAATTATTATGTGAGAACGACAGTATCATGAAAGTGAGATAAATTAGGTAGTGGTGGTCCTGATCGGCGTGGCTAAGAAAATTAATGTCAAAGTTTTTAATTTTTTAATTAGTAAGTCCAAATGATAAGCACTCTAACTAATTGTCATATGTTACATTGAATAACAAGAATTTAAAATGTATAGAAAAATGTACGGACAATAGAGGCGTTATGCTCCTACTAGTACACCCTAAATGTCGAGAAAAGCTGCTCTAAATATGTTGAGTTGTTGGGCTCGCATTTGACCAGCTATAAAGAAAATTTATAAAAGCATGGCTCATGAACTAACATATGTGAGAAATACATCTAAGCAGAAGGAAGACACAACGCCAAACACATCGGCATTTACAACCCTTGGCTTGGATTACTAATACTCAGCCTAGATTCCTTAGTGTTCCTTCCATTTATAGGATTTCCACTGGAACTTGGTGGATTTAGGTCCTTGTTAAATTTTCCAATATAGGTCAAGTAATTAGGAGGATTGATTTTTTTTTCATTTTTAAGGTTTTATTTTGCATATCAATTTGAAAGCAAATTTTCTATTGACTCTAATCTCTTGTTACGATTTATTTGTTTGTCCTATGGTGTCAAACACTATTTGATGCAGATTACTATTATTTTTAACCTCGTAGAATTGAAGAGGGGATATGTTGTTGTGATTCGAGAAAAGCCTTTATGCTCTCGGGTGCATTTGCATGTGGATGGACATTATGCTATAAAATCTTTAAAATATTTTGAATTTTATACAACGTTAAATACATGTTTGTTTATTTTATGTCCGCAAAATTTCATAAACAAGAGAGACGGATGGTGTGCCCTGGAAAAAACTAAATAAAAACAAAGGGTCTAATAAGCAATTTTAGAAACATCATAGTTGGTTTTTACACAGGCCACCAAACTTTTTCTTTTTTGACGAAAATTTACATATGCATTTGGAAGATTAACATGAAGATGTGTAAAAATAAATTAGTTTTTTTTCAATAATAACACGATTTTTCATCATAGGAGGAAATAAAATTTTCAAAGGTATGCGACCCATGCACAATAAAGTTTTCAATAGATATTTCACATAATGTCTAAATAGACATATACTCCAAGCGAGCAGCCCGCTGTCCCCGCTCCTCTTTGTCCTTGCAATTGACCCCCTCTCGCAAATTCTTGACATCGCTACTCAAGTGGGCCTCTTGCACAAGCTCCGTCGGACCTCGTTATATGCGGACGATGCGGCGGTCTTTGTGGCACCTCTCAAGCAAGATATCCAAAACCTCTCATCCATCCTTCGAGGTTTTGGTGAGGTCACCGGCCTTTGCACTAACTTCCAAAAGAGTTCCTTTGTGCCCATTCGATGTAGTGTGATCTTTGAGGACATACCGGCTTCGCGATCCACCTTTCCGTTGAAATACCTTGGTGTGCCACTTTCGGTATGGCGTCTTCATAGAGTGGTTTTTCAGCCCCTTGAGGATAAGGTGGCCGGCAAGCTGCCCTCGTGGAATGGGAAATTCATCACCATGGCTGGCCGCACCTCCCTCGTCAAATTGGTCCTCACGTCCCAAGCTCTTTACCATTTGACGCCGCTCATTGTTCTACCGGGCACCATTAAAACATTACCTCCATTGAGCGCACCTTTCTTTGGTCGGGCACTGACAAGACTACCGACAACAAATGTAAAGTTAGCTGGGAGAAGGTGTGCCTCCCCAAGGAACTTGGCGGACTTGGGCTACTTCACATTGACAAGTTTGCTAGGGCGTTAAGGTTGAGGTGGGCTTGGCTTGAATGGAAAGAACCCGGAAGAATTTGGGTGGGCACCGGCAATCCTTGCACGGTGGATGACATGGAGTTCTTCTACGCCGCTACCTCGATCAGCGTCGGAAATGGCCATAAGACACATTTTTGGGATGCGCCATGGCTTGGAGGTCAGATGCTCAAGGACGTCGCTCCCCTTATCCATTCGGTTTCCAAGAGGAAGACGTGGTGTGTCTCTCATGCCCTCAAGGACAATGCTTGGATTGAAAAAATCCCTATGGATGACACTTTCACTTTTGAGCATGCCCGAAAATTCTTGGATCTATGGCTCCTCCTCCGAGATGTTACTCTTGATGAAAACATGGAGGACGATATTGTTTGGAAGTTCAGGGAGAGTGGACAATACTCAGCGGCCTCCGCCTACAAAGCTCAATTTCTCGGAACCGTCTCCTCCGACATGAATAAGCTTGTTTGGAAGGTTTGCCCACCCCCCCCCCCCCCCCCCCCCGAAAATATTTTTTTTTCTTGGCTTGCCCTTCAAAACCGTCTTTGGACGACTGATCGTGTAGCAAAAAGGGGTTGGCCAAATTGTGGGCTATGCCCTTTGTGTAGGAGAGCGCCGGAATCCATCGTGCACCTAATCCTCGAGTACCGCTTCTCCATCCGACTTTGGAGCTCCATCAAGGATTGGTTAGGCATCGATGCCATTGACCCTCGGCTTTGGACGGGACTCAACGTCAAGGAGTGGTGCACCCTCATGGCTAGCAGCCATCATCGGAAAGTCTTGGGCTCCCTCGCCTTGCTTGTGGCTTGAGATATTTGGAATGAGAGAAATGCACATGTGTTCAACGAAAAGTTTGCTCCATCTTTCATCATCCTTGATAAGATAAAGAAGGAGGCTAGAATTTGGGTCATTGCCAGTGCAAAAGGCTTAGGTGCGATCATGCCGGGAGAGTAAGCTTGGAATAGGCTTGGAGTGGGCGGTACGGTTTGATGTGTTTTTCCCGCACCATGTAATTAGCCTTGTAACAAACTCCTTCTTAATTAATTGATAAGGGCAAAGCTTTTGCCCCTGTTTTAAAAAAAACTGTGGGCTGCTATTGGGGGGATACTTTCCGGGTAGGCACATGGAGCCGGAAGTGGACCCGCCAAGACCAAGGAGGCCCAAGCCGGGTTACACTTCAAGCAACATGGGCTGGGCTAGGAACAAACCGGCAAGCCCGCCACGAGTTAGATAGGGAAAGGACATGGCAAGACCGGAGTCCCAATACAACCCGGAGTACCAACTTGGAAGGCAAGAACCTAGAGTATGACTCCGTGTTCATGTGTAACTCGGCATAGGTTGTACGTCCAGGGACCCGTCCGCCTTTATAAGGTGGGTCCTGGACCTTGGATCGATAAGCTCTAAAGTCCCATAGTCGTCGATACTCGAGTTAGCAAGATCGGAACCTTGTAATCGATATTAACACCAAGCAATAAAGAACAAGCAGGAATTAGGTCTTTACCTCCATCGAGAGGGGCCGAACCCGAGTAAACTGCTTGTCCCTCATCAAGATTAACAAGCTCCCGCACTACCAATCACGATGTCCCCACAACTTAGCTTCCTAGAGGAAACACTTGCCGTGACAGCCCCACGACAGTTGGCGCCCACCATGAGGCTAAGTGCGCGTAGATTCACAATTCGATGGGTCCAAATCTTTATCAGCGACGACATCAAGTTCATCACCACATCGGTCAAGTGACTCGGACGCATCAAGATCTTCATCGACACAAACGTGGGGTCTCGACATCAGCACTGCCCCTGCATACGTCTGAGCTAACATACAAGATCGTATTTTTTCGAGGTGATCCTTTGATACGTCTCCGACGTATCTATAATTTTTGATGTTCCATGCTTGATTATATAGCAGTGCCACATGTTTTTATAATGTTTTTATATCATTTTGGCATGATTTATGGAACTAACCTATTAACAAGATGCCCAGTGCCAGTTCCTGTTTTCTGGTATCTTTTTGTTCCAGAAAGGTTGTTCTGGGAAGTTTCTCGGATTGTGCTGATATTTTACAGGAATTATTTCCAATATGAAACAAAGACGGAACCCAAAGGATGCCCGGAGGGGAGCCCCTGGGGCTCTAGACGCCACCTGGCCGCGCCCCCCCCTTAGGCCGTGCCTAGACCCCACCTGGGCAGGTGGCCCACCTCCTCGTATCGCCTCTTCGCCTATAAATTCCCCCTCGATGCTAAAACCCTAAGCACCAGATCATATTTCCCAGAAACGTCCGAGGCCGCTGCCATCTCCAACCCTAGTTCGGGAGGGTTCTGCAGCTTTTCCCGGCACCTGCCGGAGAGGGGAATCGACACCGGAGGCATCTACACCACCATGCCTGCCTCCGGAGTGATGCGTGAGTAGTCCACCACGGGACTACGGATCCATAGCAGTAGCTAGATGGTTGTCTCTCCTCCTTGTACTCCATTGTTTAGATCTTTTGAGCTGCCTATCATGATCAAGATCATATTATCTGTAACTGCTACATGATTGTGTTTGCATGGATTCGATGAATGGTGGAAGTCATTGCTTTTGTTCATCTTTGTGTTGTATTTTATCTATGATCTTGCATGCTCTCCGATGCTAGTGGATGCTTTGGCCAAGTAATTATTAGTGTTGTATGAGGGAGTATTTATGCTAGATAGTGGGTTCATGCCTCTCTTGTCTGAGCTCGGGCTGACAGAAACGATTAAGACAAGAGATGTGCTGTTGCCACTAGGGAGAAAACAGCGGTGTGATTTCCTTGTGTTATTTACATTGCTTACATTATGCACTTTTCTTATTTTAATGATCTGTTGCTTGTAACTTAACACTTTTGGGTGACATGCTGGATAGCGATCCCAAGGTGGATTATTAGTCATAGATGCAGTTGGAAGACATTCTATGTATTTTGACGTAATGCCCGTATTATATTAAATGGTGAACTATATTATTTTATGATAGCCTTGTTGTGCGCCCACAATTCTGTCAATTGCCATGTTGTAATTTGTTTACCCATCTTGTATATGTTTTGGAGAGACACCTCTAGTGAACTGTGGATCCCGGTCCTATTTTCCTACATTGCTTACAACCGTTTTCACAGCTTTTCATCATCGTCTGCTTGCTGGTCATATTTCAATCTCATAATATTTTACATCCACACATTTAATTCTTTGTGTTCAGCAAGCCGGAGAGATTGACAACCTCTCTATTTCGTTGGGGCAAAGCAGTTTGTTTGTGATTTTGTGTAGGTCCACGTCAGCACGCCGGCAACACCTCTTTTCAGGCACCGTTGACACCTTGCTAAGCCTTCTCCAAGTCCTACTGGTTCGATAACCTTGGTTTTGTAATCAAGGGAAACTGTTGCTTTGCTGCATCATACCTTCCTCTTGGGGTCTCCCAGCGAACGTGTGATCCACGTCATCAAGCTCTTTTTCTGGCGCCGTTGCCGGGGATTTGAAGAAGGCTTCTCGAACTACCAAGTCTTCCGTCAACACGCCACAATTTTTTCTGGCGCCATTGCCGGGGACTTGGAAGCTTCAGCTAGGGGAGTTTCACACATCCTTTCACTTTACTTTGTTATTGTCTTGCTTAGTATATATTTTTTTAGTCTTGTTTTGCCTTTTGTTTGCTCTAAAACTGAAAAACACAAAAAAATTAAAAATTCCAGCAACTAGTCTCTTTTTGTTTTGCTTAGTTTCTTGCTTTTATCTTGTGGAAATGAGTTCAGCTGAGAACACCAAGTTGTGTGACTTCACTAGCACGAATAATGATGACTTTATATGCACACCTATTGCTCCACCGGCTGCCACAGCCGAATTTTATGAGATAAAGCCTGCTTTATTAAATCTTGTCATGAAAGAGCAATTTTCTGGTGCTAGTGGTGATGATGCCGCCTCTCATTTAAATAACTTTGTTGAGTTATGTGATATGCAAAAATATAAAGAAGTAGAGGGCGACATCATAAAACTGAAACTTTTTCCTTTTTCTTTAAGAGGATGTGCTAAAGATTGGTTATTGTCTTTGCCTAGGAATAGTACTGATTGTTGGACTAAATACAAAGACGCTTCTACTAGGAAATATTATCCACCTGCAAAAATTATACAACTGAGGAGTAACATTATGAACTTTAAACAATTTGATAATGAACATGTTGCTCAAGCTTGGGAAATAATGAAATCTCTAGTTAAAAACTGTCCCACTCATGGACTGACTACTTGGATGGTCATCCAAACTTTTTATGCAGGATTAAATTTTTCTTCAAGGAATTTATTGGACTCAGCCGCTGGAGGTACTGGAGGTACCTTCATGTCCACCACATTAGGTGCTGCAACAAAGCTCTTGGATGAGATGATGGCAAATTATTCACAATGGCACACCGAGAGAGCTCCTAGTGGTAAGAAGGTAAATTCTGTCGAGGAAATCTCCTCTTTGAGTGATAAGGTTGATATGATTATGTCTATGCTTGCTAGCAAACAAGTTCCTATTGATTCAAATAATGTTCCTTTAGATTCTTTTGTTGCTCAAGAGGAACAAGTTGATGTCAATTTTGTTAAAAATAACTTCAACAACAATGCCTATAGGAACAACTTTGGTAATAATAATTATAAAGGTGTGTCCTTCAAATTATGGCAATTCTTATGGTAATTCTTAGAACAATAATAGAGGTGTGTCCTCTGATCTTGAAAGCATGCTTAAAGATTTTATCACTTCAGAAAAAGCTTTCAATAAAATTATTGAAGAAAATGTAGAGAAACTTGATAGTCTCGTTATTAAATGTTGAATGCTCAAGAGTCATCTACATCACCTAAATATGCTAATGGTAAAAGAATAGGAGTTGGAATTTTTTTTACCATACCTACAAAGAACCCAAAACTTTCGGTCAACACAGAAATTGTTGTTGATAAAAATGCTGAAAATAGTTTTGATGATATGGATTCTTTAGGTGATAATGCTCCTATTATTTTTTATGACAATGATATTGATTTTGATAATTGTAACCTTACTGAAGTTATAAAGTTTTTACAAAAGCTTGCTAAAACACCTAATGCAAGTAAAATGAACTTGGCTTTTACTAAGCATATTACTAATGCTCTCATTGAGGTGAGAGAAGAAAAGCTTAAATGTGAATTCTCTATTCATAGGAAATTAGAGGATGCTTGGGAACCTACCATTATAATTAAAGTGAATGATTTTGAGTGTAATGCTTTGGGTGATCTTGGTTCTAGTATTTCTATTATGCCAAAAAAGTTATTTGATGCCCTTGATCTTGGACCACTACAAGATTGTGATTTAAATGTGAATTTTCTTGATGCCACTTCGCATACACCTTTGGGTAAAGTAGATGATGTTCTCATCATGGTTAATGGTAATTATGTTCCCGTTTATTTCATTGTTATGGATCTTGATTTTAAGATTCCTTTTCCTATTGTTTGGGAAGACCGTTTCTTAGAACTGTTGGTGCAGTTATTGATATGAGAGTGGGCAATATTAAATTTCAATTTCCACTGAAAAAAGGGATGGAATATTTCCCTAGGAAGAGGATAAAGAAACCTTTTGATTCCATTGTTAAGCTAAAGAGTGGTTTTGAATTTGGTCCTATTGATAAAACTTGAATTTTCCCTTTTTGCCTAGCTAAAAGGCATTAAAGAAAAGCGCTTATGGGAGGCAACCCATTTTTATTTTACCTTCTGTTTCTTTTTGGTTTTTTTAGAGTTTTGGGTGATGTTACTTCTGTAACAACTCCCTTGTATCTTTTTCTTTTGGTTTTTTGTGCCAAGAATAGCCTCTAAAGAGAGGATGACTAATCGGTGAGTTTGCTGTCCTGAAACAGATTTCTGTTCTTCACTGTTTGAAGATCAAAAAAATTACAGAACATCATTTGTTGCTGAACTTTTTGAAACCAAGCATAAGGGTTTTGTATACCTTTCTATAGTTTTAAGTTTTCTGATTTGAGGTCCAGAAGTGTCCCGAACAAATTTATCTTTATAGTCTGTTATGTTTTTGACAGATTCTGTCCTTAGTTTTGCATTGCTTCTTTCACGGGCAGAGTGAAGTTCTTTTACAAAGCGAGAGCTTCACTTAGACCTTTGTGACAGTAGCTAATGTTGTAAAAAAATAATTTCATGATATGTGCTTTGGAACTGAAGGAGGCTATTGTTTTTGTGGACTAACCCCTCTAATGAAGTTGCTATAAGTTTTGCGTGAAGGAAGTTTCAAGTATCCCAGTGCGAGGTGATGACGGAAGATCAAGAAGGGATAAAATACTAAGCCTGGGGAGGCTCCCCATGGACCCTCCTCTGAAATATTCAAGAAGTCACAAGCGTCTAAGCTTGGGGATGCCCAAGGCATCCCCTTCTTCATCGACAATCATCGGTTTCTCTCATGGTACTATATTTTTATTCTTTTACTCATTATGTGCTGTTTTTGGAGCGTCAGTTTGTTTTTACTTTCAGTTTGTTTGTGCTTAGTTCTCTGGTCTTTGCAATAATTTGGATCCATGCATGCTTGTTTCGGCTATTTCTGGTGTATCTTCCAAATCATATCTGTCCTGAAATGTGTACAACAAATGGATAGACTTTGGTAGTGCTTTATGGACGAAAAAATTAGACAATAGGTGTGAGAAAGGTTGTACACACCAACATATATGCAACTATGAGTTGATGGGTGTTAGGGTGAATGTTCGACCACCTCCTTACTCCAATAATTGGCAACTTTCTTTTCATTATAATGACCACGTCATCCTTGAATGAGCGATAGTTCATTCCTACTGCACCACCCAAATTATCAGAGAATGCAACATTTAGCTTTGTAGATCCATTGGCAAAACACTTCTTAGTTGCTTTAAGACCTTTTACTACACCTCGCCCTGTCTTCTTGGGTCCGTCAACACCTACAGCCCAAAAAATACAGAAATACTTCATATACTATGTAGTATATATTGTAAGAAACAAGGAAAAAAGTGTGAACAAAATAGCCATACCTTCCTGTAGTTTTGAATGGTAGCGGCGAGCATGGGATGGCCATTCAGTAAGGGGACACATGTCAGTTTCAGACAGTGGAGTGTTAGATTGTTCTACAGTTCCTGTATCAGCAATATAGTACCATTTGTACTGATTAAGCAATCCAGATTTTTCTGCATTATAGCAAATGTTACAGAAAGCTTATTTGTCAAAAAGAAATTACCAAACTGTGTTTTCCATGTTTGTTTTTGTAAGCTTGTAAACTTTCGGTCCTTGTCATTGTAACAGATCCTTTCTTTACTGAACATGCATACAATAAAGGGACATAGCATTACCAAATGTGCACATTTCAGAAAACTTATGAACAATTCATCTTGTGTATACCATTCGTCAAGGAGAAATCTGCATCTTCTGTTTCGTTGAAATCTTGGTCCTTAGCTGTTGCATCCCTAACTGCATGTTTGTCCAAATTGTTGATTAGTTAAAGCATGCAAAAAAATGTGATAGGGAAAATATGTATTAAAGTCTGTGTTGAAGGTGTTGTGCGTTGGAGATTTCGGATGAAAGGATCATAACCAAAGACATTGTATGCTCGCTTGTTTCTGGTGGATCCAGTTACATCCTCTCGCTGAGACCCCGGTGTTTCAATATCGACGCTGGGCTTCTCCCTAAACACATACAGGTGGAGACTCTTCTCATTATTGGGCAGGGACATAATTTTCCACACTTTAGACTCATGTTCGATGGGAACAAGTACTCCTCTACCATGGCCATTGTTGACCCTGTAGTACAAGTAATCACGGGCCGGACTGAAGCCAACACGTTCAATCATAGTGATCAATTTCAAATAACAGATTTCGGTCCTGTCTAGTTCTGCTTCCATTACTTTTGTTTTTTTTCGTCATCTTCAAAGTGCAGGTTCACTGTCCAAATGTCCTGGCGCGTCTACAATTAGATGGAAGTACAAAACGATCAACAAAATAATCAATCAATTCAAAGTTGTAAATTCAGAAAACAAATGCCAATCTTTAGCATGAACACAAATTTGACACATGGGAGGACATATTTTAGTTATAACCTCGAAATATTTTGATCAAATATTAAAAAAATCATATTGGGGTACCCAAGTACTGGTTTCGTCAGAGAATAGTGGACAGGTGTGAAAGATTCGACCCCGACAATGAGGCATGATCCAAACCCAGATCAAGCTGCCATATATGATATATGTTCTTAAACCTGTATTTCAATAATATTGAGTACCGATGTGGTTGGTACTCAAATGAATCATGACACTGGAACTAACATTACAATCAAAGGACTGAAAAGAAGCTTCTATGTTTTATTCAGGAATAAATTAATTTCATCTACCATAAAACATGCTAGTGAGTACCATGCAGTTTTAATTGGCCACTAGGTTCTAAAAAGGGAAATGTAATTTTTTTTCCTGCATGTGAGCAGTTCATTTGAGTACCACATGTGCACGTATTTTTTAGTAACAAAATCACATATAGATGATACAAGGAGTCCTTATTTTTTCTGAGATGTGCGCGTGAGATGGGAAAAAATAGAGGGGAAGAGAAGCCGAGGAGGAGTACCCTAATATTTTATTTCCATCTATAGGGTTGCGACGGTTCATTAATTCCGTGGAAGCCGAGGAGGAGTTCCCGTATTTTTTATTTCCATGTACAAGGTGCGACGGTTCATTTATATCCTCAACTGCCTCCACTTCCCCTGTTATCCCCTGCTTCTCCTTGCTTCGGCCCCCCTGCCCTGTTCATCTTCTCCCTCTAAAAGTCCACGCCGCCATGGACCCAGCAGAAATTAATATGTCGACGTCGTACACCGCCCATGGGTCGACGGAAATAGAGGTGACCTACACCAACGACATTGCGCAGGTGGAGGAAACCCTCAGACTGCTCAAGATGAAGCAGTTGAAAATGGATGTGGACGAAGAGTTCATGGGGCTGGATTTTGAGTACACCAACGCAGATGAGGAATCTCAAGAGGTGGCAGTCGTTCAGCTTTGTGTGGACCAAACTGTGTTGGTCTGGCAGTTGTCTAGGTATGACTGATAGATGTAGTTTATGCACTAGTTTTTATGTTGCTTCTTGTTCTGAATGCTGCACTTGTTTAAACATTTTGTCTATTTTATGTTGATTCTCTTACTGGTTTGTAAGAACTTAATAGTATCGTTGAAGAGTTGGCGTGTGTTGTGAAGATAATTAGTTTCTCTTATATATGCTGATTCTTGTGTCAACTCTACCATTAAACCGTATTGCACTATATATCATTATGCCAATATGAACTGAAATCTGATTGAGAGTTTCTGTTAGTTCGACCTTGTTCTCCTGTGGGCATATACTTGATATGTAAATCTAAACTGTACTTTTTGCAAACTTATAATTTATACTTTCTAACTACTGTAGGCCAAGGGAGTACTGTGAAAAGCTATTCGAGTTTTTCATGGAGCGGACGTGTAAATTTGCCAGCGTCGATATAAGGCGTGCCAGGGAGGTGATGCAAAGAACCTGGGGTTTTAAAATTCCAAGGAAGTACCATGTGGATATCCATGAAATCTACCACATACCAGGATTAGGGCGCGATGGGAGGACTGGAATGACTGACCTTGCAGGCGAACTCATCAACAAATCTTATTTAACCATGAAGACCGATTTCCCAAAAGATGGGCACAAATCCTGGGAGAAGCAGCCACTTGACGACGTTAACATCAAATATGCTGTTGTCGATGGATTTGTCTCGTTCGAGCTGTACCGGGTTCTCCAGTGCGTCCTAAAGGGGCTGGTTTGTCTTCAACCTAAACCAAAAGTACCACTGGTCATCCCCACAGTATCTGCACCCTCAACATCTTCCACCAGCGGCAGCAACCGAAACAAGTGGGAGGATGACACATATGCGGATGACCGCAAAAGGTATAGGGCGTGGAACAAGGGCACAGTGGGGGACGACGACAATTCCAGGGGGAAGTGAGCGGCACGAAGCGCTCGATATGTTCCATACTGTTTATATGGCGTACTGTTCATACGTAGTATTCCTGAACTTAGTTTAGCTGTATGTGCACGCTTTTATGTCACTTTAACAACTATCTGACCCATGTGGTTTAGCTCAGTTGTATGTAAAACACTTTCAGTATGATGTGGCGGTTTAGAAATCAGTACAATGTTGATGACCAACTTATCTTTTTGAAATTTGTTTGAATTTTTTTTTGAATCAGTAAGCGTCAAATAGGAGTTTTTATGTGAACCAAGTATCATAAATAAGGTGAAAAATAGAATGAACACAAGTACCACAGAGATAGGGACATATGTTACGTGTAAGCAGCCCGAAGTATTATTAATTTTGTCGATTGCTATCTAGTTTTGCGCATTTAAATAAACTTAAGCCGATTTATGAAAACTTGGTCAAATTTGAACTACAAGTACATTATAGCTTGCTGTAATTGTTTAAAAATATCATTTTGGGGTACCCAAGAAGTGTAGGAAGTTCGAAAAAAATGAATTTTTCGCACCAACACGACAAACTGAAATCACACATGATCTCCAGCTAGACCAAGGGTCGAGGAGGTGACGTTCATACACATATTTACATTTGGAGCAAAGGAAGACCAGATAAAAACAGGCATATCGAAGAACAAATCAGAAAAGCCAATTTCGAGAACAGAGAAGAAAAGGCGAGATCACTGACACGGGGTACCCGACCAAGGAGAACTACCCCACGCCGCTCCTCTTGCCGACCCGTGCAATGGCCAGATCGCTTTCGCCGTCGCGGGGGAAGCAGCGGCTGCGACGCCTAACGTGGCAACGATCGCCACCGCCACCATGTAGTTATAGGCTAGAAAGGGAGCCGGTGTGAAAGGAATAACCTGAGAAAATTGGCGTCCCGTTGACTCCGGTGTCGACGCTGCAATGTCGATCGTCGTGAGGACGACGAGGGAGCTCAGATCCAATCGCGACCTGTAAGCCATGGTGATTATGTTTAGATTGTTTGTCGTGGGTAGTTATCCAGAGAGTTTAGCGGGAAGGTTAAAAAGGATATTTTTCGTTTTTGGTGGGAACAAAAAATTTCGTAAGGACTCTTAGTACGGGCCTTTTAGCGGGAGGTTTTAAATTTTTGGCGAAAACTACATTGGTGGGAACGTCATTATTTGTTGACTCAATTTCTGAACGTTTTGGAAAATGATATAAAACTGGAAAAATAACAAAATATATCTTGGGCGATTCTTGCCACTTTCCGTTGCATGTTTACGACAAACCATGACATTCTTGCATCCTACTCCATAAAAATCACTTTGTGATTAATTGAGGCATTTCAACTTGTTACCCCGGGTCACGATTCAAATGGGTAATTCGGCACTAGTTTCTTGCCTATCATGGCAAAAATGCCCGATAACTTGCAATTCGGTTGACAACATGTTGTCTCCCATGCCTCAATGTTGCAAACATGGTTCATTTGCAAGAAGTCTTGAACCTCACTTCATTTCAACAACATTGCACGTTTGGCATATGAAAATTTCGATTCAATTATCAAATTCCATACAAATCTTAAGTCGTAGCCATTTTGGGCCTTTTCGGTAAAAAAAATTGTTCTCCCACCTAGGATGCCTAGAAAATTGTACAAATGACCATGGCAATCACACATGGTCATGTGACCACTCACACAATGTTTGAACCCATTCAACAACTTGTTTGATGCACAATCCCATTGGCTATACCATCGAATCACCGGACGTGTTGTTAATTAACCGGGACGATACTTGGCACTTTTCGTTGCATGTGTTACGACAAACCATGAAATTCTTGCATCCCACTCCATAAAACTCACTACTTTGTGATAAATTTAGGCATTTCAACTAGTTAACCTGGGTCATGATTCAAATGGGTGATTCGGCAGTAGTGTCTTGCCTATCAGGGCAAAAAATGCCCGAAAACATGCAATTCGGTTGCCAACATGTTGTGTCCCATGCCCCAATGTTGCAAACATGGTGCATTTGCAAGAAACTCACTTCATTTCAACAACATTGCACGTTTGGCATCTATAAATTTTGATTCAATTATCAAATTCCATGCAAATCTTTAGTCTTAGCCATTTTCGGGCCTTTTCGGTCCAAAAAAATGGTTCTCCCACCTAGGATGCCTAGAAAATTGGCCAAATGACCATGTCAGTCACACTTGGTCATGTGACCACTCACAAATTGTTTGAACCCATTCCACAACTTGTTTGATGCACAATCCCATTAGCTATACCATCGAATCACCGGACGATGCAAGTTAACCGGGACGATACATGCCAATGTTGCAAACATGGTGCATTTTCAAGAACCTCACTTCATTTCAACAACATTGCGCGGAAGGTATCTGAACCCCAATAGCAGTCACAGTAGGCCTAACTGAATTCGGATGCTAGTAAATTAGCCAGCAGGACTAATTAATCAAAGTATAGGGGGAACTTATCCCCATGGACGATACATACAAGTTTTTTATATTGGAAATGCATGCCACATGAAGTTCACAAACCCTAAAACCAAGAAAGAAACATGTCATCAACCAATATACTGGTGAACACATTGAGATGAAGACCATATTTTTCCTCCTGGAACCAGAAGATAGCCATTTCACTTGGTAGGATCTGAGCATCCGTAACAACCTTTGGCCAGTTTGTACTGATGACCGCACGCCTGACATGCTTGGTCATCGATATCCTGACTTGACGAGAACCTGTATAACACTCGTTGGTGACACGTAGAGGTCTTGCTGTATGCAAATAATGCTTGAGGAATGTCTGACTGTAATCTTTTGAGAAGTACTGAAAACACAATAACTTAGCGATCAGCAGTTTATGGCATGTCTAATTCTTGAAATGAGATATTAAAAGAAATTCAAGTTCTCACCATCTTGGGGTTTTTTCGTCTATTGAAGAAGAGGTGATCTGGCATACATAGAAAGGTATGTGTGGTGTGAACTTGGAGACTTGTCTCTTGAGAAATTTCCACCTTCTGGCTGACAAATTTAAAGCATTGCCATAAAATATGTACTTTTCGAACTCTGCTCTCCCCTGATTACAAGGACCTACATGAAAGAAAAATAATTTCAAATATAACTATACTGTTGCATGCATGCATGAATTTCAAATATAACTGTATAGTCCGTCAGGTTCCAAAATTTACCCCTTGTAGCCACAATGCGTTCGTCCTCGTCATCATTGTCCTCATCACTATCGGATTGATAATCATCAGAATCAATTGCGCGATAGAAGTAGATTTTATCTCTTATTTCTTTTTCATTCTCTGAAACTTCAACAGGTTCCTGCAGTAATGTCAATAAATGATAAGTTCCATACATGTTTAACTTGCATATATATGTTCATATCAGCACGTAATCCAAATGACAACTTGCTACAATGCTGCACTTAGATAATTCCAGCAAGCCAACATACATATTTGTTACTTACATTTATGTGCATATTACTAACCGAAGTAATTGACCAAGCAAATATTAATATCCCCAATAGGACATCAATGTACGTAGCGTGAATCACAGTAGTCTGAATTTGTGAAATTGTTTTTTTTAACTCATGTATAATTCATTAAAACCATCAATGCTTAATATCAACTCGTTGTTTGTCTCACTTATTTTACAATGTTTGCATGTGGACATTTGTAAAGAAATTCTGCTATGTGGAGTCCACCTTAATGCTCACCTCGATTTTTAACATTGTGGTGATTTTAGGCTGCATTAGCATAAGCTACGGGGCCCAACTTATGTTATGAATCGAAATTAAGCATTGGAGACGCCCTAACGAGCATTAACAAACCCTCACTAGCACGAACATATCATACATGAAATCACTGATAGATGCACGGGCAAACCCTCTCAGGCAGGAGCAAATCCTACGTGAAATAAAAAAAACCGTACCTCCTCATCCACGGCGGCGACGACATGAGGAGAAGGAGTCTCACGGCCATCGCCAGCCGAATCCGCGGCGACTGCATTCAAAACCCCGTCCGTCTGCTGCAGATCTGGGAGAGGAGCGAGTATGCCCCTCGCGTCCACCTCGGAAACGATGACAGGAGCAGGTCTCTGACCGCCAAGACCGGCCGCTGCTTCCACCACGGCACACTCCGCCCCCGGAACGACCTTCTCGTCCGACGGATGAACGGTTCGTCGATGCATCGCTGGAGGCTGTTGAGTTGCGGCCGGCTGTGAAGGGAGTGTGAACGGATGCAGAGAAGACGGGCGCGGAGTGGAGCAGAGGAGACTAGCGTGGGTTTTTGCTAGATTTGGGGGCAATCTGGATGCGGAAGGAGACGATGCGGGCGAGAAGGCTATTAATAACCTGTGACGTCTGTTTATTCGTACTATAATATCAATTTGTAAATATATATTTAATTTCAGATTGTATTGTAGCAAATAAAATGTTGTCAAAATTGAAATTTGCTATGTATACATAACGAAATTGCGAGAACCTCACTTCATGTCAACAACATTGCACGTTTGGCATCTGGATATTTTGATTTAAATATCAAATTCAATACAAATCTTAAGTCGTAGCCATTTTCGGGCCTTTTCGGTGAAAAAAATGGTTCTCCCACCTAGGATGCTGTCGTGGTATTATCGAATCTAGCCGGGATAGGGGTGCCATCCGGCTAGGTATACACGCCGACGGTAGAGAGAAGATGTGGGGGGAGGAACGTAGCGGGATTCCGGTGATGGGATTACACACAGTTTACCCAGCTTCGGATCACACGACGGTGGCGTGATCCTACGTGCTGCTATAAATCACTATAAGGCACTATGAGCCAATTACAATGATGTGTGTATAGCCTTGGTTGTATGAGGCTGTGGAGATTGTCTCTGCCCTAAGGCGTCTCGTAGGCCGGCTTATAAAGGCGGCCAGGCCTAGGGCCTACAAGGAAAGTCTACCAGCATAAGGAAATAGGAGTCCTATACTAATACGGCTTAGTTGTCTTCGTCTTGTGCGCCAAGTCGGATGGTTACTGGGCCTTCGTCTTGGGTCCTCCTTAGCCGGCTTCGCTTTGTCCTTGTGCTTCAGCATATTGGGCCGCCCGGTAAGCCTACCGGCATTACCACCAGTGGGCCACCCTATTATACTGGAATATGTACATGTCGAAGATACCCCTATTTGGTATATCCCCGACATTAGCCCCCGGAAAGTTTTGAGTTCTCCAGCGGCCGGCTTCTTCGACGGACTTGAAGTAGTTTCGCCTTTGTGTCTCTTGGTTATACCGATGTAGAACTTGAAGCTCTGCTGAAGAAATTATCCGACATGTACTGCCGTACTAACATCGTCTTAATTTCCATTTAAGAAGGATTGACCAGGTCGTCCGGACTGATCGATTTTTAATCGTGCCGGCTTATGTCCAATGGAGCTCGTCCGATTTCCATGCTTCTGAGGTAGACCGCGTCCAGTCTGCTTTCAGAATTGAACTGTGACGAGGAACTGTCCCCAGGAACAGGTAAGGTAACGGCAAGGGGCTGAACACGGAATCAAACAACCCTCAACGTGCCACGGCGACGGTGCTCGTCGGGCTCGCTGGAGGAGAACACTGCAGAGATGAACGCACGGTATTACCCAGGTTCAGGGCCCTCTTGGAGAGGTAAAACCCCTACGTCCTGCTTTTGGTGTATTGCACTGCTTGGAGAGGTTCACAGTACAAGGAGAGCTTGTCGAGCTCGAGGTGGCTACAATGGCTGAAACCCTAGAACTCGATCTTGACGAAGGAGAAGATCTCAGATGCCAACCAGAACCCAACCCTTTGCCCGAACGGGCTCCTCCTCCTTTTATAGGCGTCCTGGGCCTCTTCCCCCAAACATCTTGGCGGGAAGGGCTACCACATAGCGACGAAGGAGGAGGCAGGGTGCACGATAAAGGTGGAGTCCATGGACGCGGTCCATGGCAGGAGCGGCGTTACCAAAGCCGGGAAAGCCACCGTCCAGCCAGGACGGTGGGCCGGCGCGGCAGGAGGAGCGGGGGGTGCCCCACGGTGACGTCGCCCTCGTCAGCAGCAGCAGACGGTCTCCTTATCACCAAAGTGGCAAGTCTTGGACCTCCTTTGCTTGGCGCTGCTTTGTTGACTGCTTTATACACGAAAACGGCAACGACAGCGCTGGCGTCATCGCGCTTTGGCGCGCCCGTGACTCTGCGGGGAGCGCAGAGCCCATGTGCGCTCTGACGAGGAGACAAAGCTGGCTTCCCGAAGAAGGAAACCCCGCGAGGCTGGAGGCCTCGCCGAGCCTTTGGCTCGGTGCCCTCTCGAGGAGAGGTCCCTCGCCGAGGGTTTTCCCTTGGCGAGGCTCGCCAGGCTTGGAGAGCCTCTCCAGGCTTGGAGTGCCTGGTCCTTAGCGAAATCTTCTGAAGAATGTTGTGGGCCCTGGCAGGCCGGCCCGTGGTACCCTGGTTTCCACTGTGCCGACAAACTGTGCCCGCTGGTGCCGGCTTTATTGTCCATTGGGAACACGGTCAATTTGCATGTCTCAGAATCGAGTTTATTCCAAAAAGTGGATAAAGAAAAAATCTCCGTCCAGGTGGATGTAGACCCCGAGGCTCATGTCGGCTTATGAAGTAAGGCGGCATGAGACTCAGTATATCTGATGCTTGTAGCCCCCGAGCGTCGGCTTGATGTAGATCGACGCAGCCCCCGAGCTATATCAAAACTGTAAGTTTGGATGGATTGTAGCCCCCGAGACGCATGTCGACCTTATGAAATAAGGCGGCGTGAGGCTTGATGAATACTTCTCGCCGGGCAACAGGGCAGTGCCAATCTGTTTAAAACCCAGGAGGCAGCTGAAGTTAAGTCGTCTTGCAGGTGACGTCCTTGATGAAGCGGCAACAAAAACACCTGTAGAATAAACAAAAACTGCATTAAGTTGTTCTTTTAATGCGAGCTAAATAATAATAATTATAAGGCCTAAGCTGACAGTTTTTTCAAAAAACTTTGGGTTGCAGATTATCTGCGGTCCGCCCTTAAGTTTTCTGGCTTATGCACTTTAGCCATATTTCGTGTGCTAGCAAACCTCCAGCACGGAACGTCTGCTGGGCAACAGGGATGCAATACCAAGCTGTTTAGACCCAGAACAAGCGCCGGCTTTTGGTGCCGAAACACCTACTTAGTCGACCCAGCACATAAGCGATCAGATGAATACTTTAGGCGGACAAAACATTAGTTTGTAAGGCAACATGGCCAAAAAAGCATCAGAACATAACCACTAGCATGAAGCAAATTCGGGTTGACATTGATAGCTTAGTATATATGATCATCGGGAAATAAAAGATGGCATGATCTCGAAGAGCGAACCAGAATTTATTTCATGAGCATATATAATGTTAACGAGAGAATTGCTGAAAACTTAGCTTTTTGGTGCTCTTGACGTTGATGACGCATAAGCCGGGATGCGGCGATGAGTAGGCCGCGACGACAATTAAGCCGGACCGCGACGACAAATTAAGTCGGACTGTGACGGCAAGTAAGCCATGATGGACCCGCCTAAGTCGGGCGTGGCGTAGATAACGATGAACTCGTCTAAACCCGGAGAGAGAAAGAAAGAAAAAAATTGAATTATTGTCGGTTCTCACGTAAGTCGGAACAACGACGATAATCATGCCGGAAAAGCATTGTGCCACATTAGCAATTAAGCTAGAACGCGAAGAAACATCATGCCGCGTTGACTATTAAACCGGAACGCAAGGATAATCACGCCGAAAAGGCAACATGCCGTGTCGGTGATTAAGCCGGAACGCGACGATAAGTACATCGGAAAGGCAACATACCGTGTCGGCGATTAAGCCGGAATACGATGATTAGTATGCCGGAAAAACATCGGCAACCATGAATTCGCCTAAACCGGACGTCGGAAGAAAACTGGACGTAGCCTCGATGATTCGTTTAGGCCAGACTTCGGCATTAAGCCGGACCCCGGGAGTAACGGAGGCTACGACATAGTAAAATCTCCTTTGAGTCCATGTATGTGAGTTGCTAGTAGCAATTCCATGCATATGATTAGGGCTCCGGCCGCAAAATCCATGCATGTGATTATCCTCACGGTCACATTATGCTCTTCATGGTCCGCCTTGGGTGATCTAATCCCAATCGATTTCTGCTACCACATATATAGTAAACGAATCGTATGGAGTCTTCTTGGAAGGATGCCGATGGAAAGCTCACGTGTCCGAATCTGTTCGGTCGGCACGTGTATTACGATACAAGACACATGAAAATAGACCCGATCTTTAATGCCGAATTTTGCTTCAACTCAACACGCAGATGATCAAATCGAACCAGCCGTGCACGACGGGACGAAGCTTTTGGGCACCCGGCTGTACGGCCAGACAATCTTCAGGACCTTGAAGTAGATGCTCTTCCTTGCCCTACCGTGAGATTCCGCCTGCTTAGTCCAAGGCGGATGCCGGCAATGACGTCCTTGACTGTGATAAGCCAGAAAAAAGCAACGCGGTGGAAAACATCGCCTTCGTCGATTGGATCCGATCTTTACCTCACGTGTACGACGTGAGCCGATCCGATGTAGCTTTGGGAGCGAAGCCGTCCGCGACGAAGACGACGACGATGAACTTGTCGAACTGGATTAGCCGGATAGATCTTATCTGGCTGAAGATGTCGATGAAGGATCCCGCCCGGATCATCGCCTTGACGCCTCTCACCCCACGGTGGGCGCCAACTGTCGTGGTATTATCGAATCTAGCCGGGATAGGGGTGTGATGCATCTAAAATGCATACATGAACTTTGCACTATAATAGTCATATTCCAATCATATTTGCATCATATAAGGGGTATATTACTGTTATTTAATGATTTTTGATAATTTATAATGATTTACCCTTTTGATGGAATTAATCCTGCGCAGGCAGAAAACCCTTTTTTCTTTCTTTATTTGTTTCAGGACCTTAACGACGTCATAATGAGCTATAAATTTAGGGGGGTCATTATTTTGGAAGGACAAGATTTAGGAGCGAAAGAAGTCAACGAACGGAGGCTAGGAGACCAAAAGGGGGGGGCCACGCGGCCACAGTACCAGGCCGCGTGGGCCCATCCCAATTGGCTCTCGTGGCCCCATTTGCATCGATCCTTCGCCCATAAGCATCCTCGTGACCTAAAAACGCCTATATAAGAGGTCCCCCGATGTTTTTCCAGAGGGGAGCCGCCACACGAGAGAAACCAGAAAACAGAGATCAGGAGGCTGAAGATCGGAGGGGGAAACTCCGGCGGAGCCCTGCCGGAGAGGTCTCCGTCTTTTCCATCGACATCTCCACCGTCTCCATGATGAAGAGGGAGTAGTCCACCGCTGGACTATGGGTTTGTGGCAGTAGCATATGTATCTCTCTCTCTCTTGAGCTTCATTAGTTAGCACCCTATGAGCTGCTGAACATGATTACGGTCACCGTTGTATTACCATTGTGGTGGATCTTTCTATGAGTTAATATATGTTGAGATTGCAATGTTTATTTCAGTTATGAAAGTAGATGCATATTATGTACCCCATTCTTATATCCTTGTTATGATCAAGCATGTTTATGAGAGCGTGTGTGGGGAACGTGTGCATTAGTTGGAGTAACAGGGGTGGTGAAGTGATAAGCTGACAACTTGAATATCATGATCCATTGGGTGTTTACCTTACTTTGTTGACTCACTAGGGATAAACCAAAATACCATGTTGAAGGGTAGGAGGAGTGACATGGCTCTACCTAAGACTAGATCCATCATGTGTTTATTTTAACTTCATGTCATTGATCTTAAAGCTATACTCTGATGTTATCTTAATTACTAAGGTGCATGATTTAGTTCACATCTTGGTGGAGTATAAGTGAGACTAATAATCAAAAGGCCTCTATGGTAGGACGTGATGCCCATATAATTAGTAACATGATTAAACTTGTTTGCAATCTCATATGTTAAGTCTATGTCTACTTGTTTGCCACACTATATTAAAGAGAGAGTGCATGTGTGAAACCATGAACCCCGGTCAATTTTTAATCATAAGAAATACCTTTCCAATCACTTTTAAGCATCCTTTACATTCAGCCATTTTAAAATCAGAAAACACAAAAACACTTTTATTCATTGCATTCACATATAAAAACCCCAAAAATACCATCCATCATCACTATTACCATCCTAGCATATTTGTTTACCACAATTGCATATTTCTTTATTTTTTTTGCATCATTTATTATCTTAATATCATTCTCACATCTTGTGCTTGACAACCACTTGGTGAGGTTGAGGGCACAAAGCAATTTACTTGTTTGCAGGAAATCTAGAGAAGGACAAGAAGATAAAACCCACACTACTGATTCCCCGAGAGTTCGATATTAAACCCTCGAGTCACCTTCTTGGGGAAAAACTACCACTTCTACATACTCTGCACTTGGAGGCTCAACCTATCCCTTATATTTATTATTTTTCTTTCAGGGTATCAAGAGTGCTGTTGGCGAAGTTGAGGGAGACTTCAACTACCCGCCATCAGGGTGCCATCCGGCTAGGTATACACGCCGACGGTAGAGAGAAGATGTGGGGGGAGGAACGTAGCGGGATTCCGGTGACGGGATTACACACAGTTTACCCAGTTTCGGATCACACGACGGTGGCGTGATCCTACGTGCTGCTATAAATCACTATAAGGAAATATGAGATGATTACAATGATGTGTGTATAGCCTTGGTTGTATGAGGCTGTGGAGATTGTCTCTACCCTAAGGCGTCCCGTAGGCCGGCTTATAAAGGCGGCCAGGCCTAGGGCTTACAAGGAAAGTCTACCGGCATAAGGAAATAGGAGTCCTAGACTAATACGGCTTAGTTGTCCTCGTCTTGTGCGCCAAGTTGGATCGTTACTGGGCCTTCGTCTTGGGTCCTCCTTAGCCGGCTTCGCTTTGTCCTTGTGCTTCAGCATATTGGGCCGCCTGGTAAGCCTGCCGGCATTACCACCAGTGGGCCACCCTGGTATACTGGATTATGTACATGTCGATGATACCCCTATTTGGTATATCCCGACAGATGCCTAGAAAATTGTCCAAATGACCATGGCAGTCACACATGGTCATGTGACCACTCAAAAAATGTTCGAACCCATTCCACAACTTGTTTGATGCACAATCCCAATGGCTGTACCATCGAATCACCGGACGATGCAAGTTAACCGGGACGATACTTGCAACTTTCCGTTGCATGCATGTTTACCAGAAACCATGAAATCCTTGCATCCCACTCCATCAAGCTCTCTACTTTGTGATAAATTTAGGCATTTCAACTAGTTACCCTGGGTCACGATTGAAATGGGTGATTCGGCACTAGTTTCATGCCTTTCATGGCCAAAAATGCCCGAAAACATGCAATTCCCGGGCCAACATGCTCTGTCCCATGCCCCAATGTTGCAAACATGGTGCATCTGCAAGAACCTCACTTCATTTCAACAACATTGCACGTTTGGCATCTGGAAATTTCGATTTAAATATCAAATTCAATACAAATCTTAAGTCGTAGCCATTTTCGGGCCTTTTCGGTGAAAAAAATGGTTCTCCCACCTAGGATGCCTAGAAAATTGTCCAGATGACCATGGCAGTCACACATGGTCATGTGACCACTCACAAAATGTTCGAACCCATTCCACAACTTGTCTGATGCAAAATCCCATTGGCTATACCATCGAATCACCAGATGATGCAAGTTAACCGGGACGATACTTGCCACTTTCCGTTGCATGTTTACCACAAACCATGAAATCCTTGCATCACACTCCATCAAACTCACTACTTTGTGATAAATTTAGGCATTTCAGCTTGTTACCCCGGGTCACGATTGAAATGGGTGATTCGGCACTAGTTTAATGCCTTTCATGGCAAAAAATGCCCGAAAACATGCAATTCCCTGGCCAACATGATCTGTCCCATGCCCCAATGTTGCAAACACGGTGCATTTGCAAGAAACTCACTTAATTTCAACAACATTGCATGTTTGGCATCTGGAAATTTCGATTCAATTATCAAATTCAATACAAATCTTAAGTCGTAGCCATTTTCGGGCCTTTTTGGTGAAAAAAATGGTTCTCCCACCTAGGATGCCTAGAAAATTGTCCAGATGACCATGGAAGTCACACATGGTCATGTGACCACTCACAAAATGTTTGAACCCATTCCACAACTTGTTTGATGCACAATCCGATTGGCTATACCATCGAATCACCGGACGATGCAAGTTAACCGGGACGATACTTGCCACTTTCCGTTGCATGCATGTTTACCACAAACCATGAAATCCTTGCATCCCATTCCATCAAGCTCACTACTTTGTGATAAATTAAGGCATTTCAACTAGTTACCCCGGGTCACGATTGAAATGGGTGATTCGGCACTAGTTTCATGCCTTTCATGGCCAAAAATGCCCGAAAACATGCAATTCCCGGGCCAACATGCTCTGTCCCATGCCCCAATATTGCAAACATGGTGCATCTGCAAGAACCTCACTTCATTTCAACAACATTGCACGTTTGGCATCTGGATATTTCGATTTAAATATCAAATTCAATACAAATCTTAAGTCGTAGCCATTTTCGGGCCTTTTCTGCGAAAAAAATGGTTCTCCCACCTAGGATGCCTAGAAAATTGTCCAGATTACCATGGCAGTCACACATGGTCATGTGACCACTCACAAAATGTTTGAACCCATTCCACAACTTGTTTGATGCACAATCCCATTGGCTATACCATCGAATCACCGGACGATGCAAGTTAACCGGGACGATATTTGCCACTTTCCGTTGCATGCATGTTTACCACAAACCGTGAAATCCTTGCATCCCACTCCATCAAGCTCACTACTTTGTGATAAATTTAGGCATTTCGGAAGAGTTTACCAATTTAAGGTTGGCATGGAGTTAATTTTCAAAACTGTCACACATGCCATGCAAACTGAAGTCATAACTGGAAATGACCCAATCATCCATCCATGTAAGTTTCCTACTTAGTTCAACAAATTTATGTTGTGCACGTAATCATCATTGTATTACTTTGTTACGACATGTGTACTCCACTAATTTCAGTTGTATTAAATTTACATCATACTACCAGATGTCCCCTGAAAATCGTGCCATTTTGGACTCACTCTCTACTGCTGATGGAACCAAGATAAATTGGAGGATGATGCAGACAGTTATCAATCAAGTTGAGAACTTGGATTTCCTTGTTCTGTTCCACAGAGCTGGAGTTTATGATGAAGGAGAACTTGTTGTCAGAGTGCTGCATACTCTCAACTGGACATACAGTGAGAATTACAATAAACACGTGGTAATCAATAAGAACATAATATCTTATGTCCAAAGTACTATGTGAGGCCATACATATACGTGCACACTTATTCAATTTTCCTTTTTTGACATGTTCATTCAACAGAAACTCCCAAGCCATTTTATCCCTGATAATATGGAAAAAATTGTCCCATCACAATTGTGTGTCACCCTAAAACTGAGGTGACGTCGACATATTCTATTTCTGAGCTTGATGGTCATTTGTGCGTCAGCGGATGGAAGGAGTTCATGGTGAAGGAAAAGCAACTCAAGAAGGGTGACAAGATGCTGTTCTTGCTCTACCTGGGAAATGAAGGGCTTTACTTGTTTGCTTCCCATGTGCCTGAAATTGGTATGGAGTAGGAAGTCATTGATGATGGTTTTTTTCCAACTATGTAGCCCCTGCTAGGTTAAAAATCCTTGTTAAGACTCTATATTAGATTGTCAAATTCCCTTGTGTTATGAAACTACATACCCTTATCGTGTTGCAAGTTGTAATTCTTCCAATTCTGGATCAATTAGTACGTTATGTTTGAGTTTACTACTTGCTCGTTTGTTGTTTGACAATTCATTGCGTAATTTTGCTTGACAATTATGGGTCAATTCTGTGTTGAAGATTTTTGTAATAAAAAACATAAACTAAATTCAATTAGGCTGCCACGTAGCCTGCCTAGAGGCCAATGGGCCGGCCCAAAGAGCAATGAGACGCTGACCACTCATTTTATACTTTAGAAAAACTTTGCTCCCAAACGCACCCTAAATCCCTGGGGTTTCTTCCTAAAAATACCTAGCTCGGCCACGTCTCCTCCAAACTGCCCTGCCCCCACACGACGCTGCCGCCCTCTCTGCCCTCAGACGACGTCGCCGCCCTATCGCACCTGCGCGACCGACCAATCCGCCAGTACGACCTCGTCACTATCCCAATTGGATTACCGTAAACGGTGGAACTGCCTCCCACGCTGCCCCGCCGAGTTCTACTCAACCTAAATCTGCTGCCTCCGCCGCTCGTCAGACGAAATTACAAGGTTTGTATGAATACACAGATGATTTTGACTCATAAAATCATTGCATTCCATGCTGCCGGTTCGATGAAGCTAGTCTGGCTGTTTAGATTCTATGCATGTCTGTTTCGTCAGTTTGAGGTGTCATGTTTTAGTTTCAGTTTCATAGCAATTTCATGATTTTTGAAACCTACTACTCAGTTGTGGACATCGTGTGAGTAGGCACGACCGTTGCAATGTGAAGTAAAGTTTCAGTTCTTATAATTATCATGTCTATTGTAATCCCTTGCAATTCTTACTGACTTTGAAAACCGTTGTACCTGTCGCCATGAAGTATCTGTTGTTTGGAAATACCTACTTGTAAACTAATGCTGCTGCTATTGTTTTTTAACAAGAATGGCTTTACGGAGATAAGGCAAAATGTCACGAGACAAGAGCTGGATGGAAAAGGATAGAGCTTCTGTGGAGTGGCAAAGTGGCATGAAGAATTTCTTGGAAGTTTCTTTCAATGGTGCTCGCCCAAACTCAAGTGTCCCTTGCCCGTGTATGAAATGTCTGAATAATGCTCACAGAAAGAGAAGGGAAGTTCATATGCACTTGCTTCAGAATGGGATGGATCCGACCTACACTAACTGGATATACCATGGTGAACATCCCGATGAGGACAACATGACTGAAGATTCTGATGATGAAGACGCTGCAGATGATGGTCATGGGATGTGTGACATGCTCCAAACTCTCGTAAGGGGCACAAAAGTGTCAAGTAATTCAGATCATGATGAATGTGCAGGAGACACCAGCAGTGATGGAACGGAACAGGAGCCAAATGCATCAGCCAAGGCGTTCTACGAACATTGGAAGAGGCAAAAACATCGTTGTACCCAGGTTGCGAGGATGTCACAAAGCTATCTTTCATTGTGAAGCTTTATCAAATGAAGTGCGTGACTGGGATGACCAATATAGAAATTGACTACATTCTAAACCTGTTCAGAGAGACGCTGCACAGGGTCACTGCATTCCTACTAATGTAGCACAAGTAAGGAAGGTGATCCGAGACTTTGGTCTGGATTACATAAAGATACACGCCGTAATGAGCATGCTGATGCCCAAGAATGCCCTGTCTGTCATGCGTCTCGATGGAAATCTAGGCCTACCTTAGACAAGGACGATTCATCGAGCCGTAAATCAAAGAAGCCAGTGCCACAGAAAGTTCTATGGTATTTCCCACTCGTTAAAAGACTACAAAGGCTGTACATGACAGAAGATGTGTCATCTGATATGAAATGGCATAAGGAGAAACGTAAAGATGATGGCGTAATGAGGCATCCTGCTGATTCGAAGGCCTGGAAGCACCTTGATGAAAAATAAAGTGACAAAGAATTCACAAAGGATGCTCGAAGTGTTCGGCTTGGCCTTGCTTCGGATGGATTCAACCCCTTTGGGCTAATGAGTATATCACACACTACATGGCCTGTCATTCTGATCCCATATAACTTGCCACCCTGGATGTGTATGAAACAACATAATTGGATAATGTCAATGATTATTCCGGGACTAAAGTCAGCAGGAAATAACATTGATGTGTACTTGCAGCCTTTGATTGATGAACTGATAGTTCTATGGGAAAATGGTGCTGAAACATATGATGCTGCAACTAAACGAAATTTAAGGCTGTATGCATGCTTGTTGTGGACCATCAATGACTACCCGGCTTACGCAATGCTGAGTGGTTGGAGCACAAAAGGCAAGCTAGCATGTCCTTATTCCCACAGGCACACAGATTTTATATGGCTCAAGAATGGTAGAAAGCATTGCTACATGGGACACAGACGTTTTCTGCAGAAAACCCACAAATGGCATCGAAACAAGTGTATGTTCGACAACAAGACAGATCATAGAGAAGCCCCGGAGCCACTTACAGGCATACAAGTACTAGAGCAGCTTGATAGCATTCAGCATGCACCATTTGGGCTGTCAAATAAGAGAAAGCGACCGGAAACTGATATCTGGCACAACTGGCGGAAGAAAAGTGTGTTTTTCCGGCTCCCATATTGGAGGCACTTGCTCGTTAGGCACAATTTGGATGTTATGCACATCGAGAAGAATATGTGTGATAGCATTGTGGGGACTTTGCTTGAGATGGATGGGAAATCAAAGGATGGTACAAAGGCTCGTCTTGATTTGGAGGACTTGAAAATTAGGAAGGATCGGCATGCAAAGCAGGTCGGTAAGAAGTACACGATGAAGACAGGGTTGTATGCTTTAAAAAAGGAAGAGAAGATGATGCTCCTCAGGTTTCTGCAAAGCATACGGATGCCTGATGGCTATGCTTCACACATTAAGCGATGTGTGGTCCTCACGCAGTGCAAGTTTAGTGGACTAAAATCTCATGACTGCCATGTTATATTACAGAAACTTCTTCCTATTGCGTTGCGCAAGCTTCTGCCAGAGAATATCCTTATCCCATTGCTTCAGCTGAGTAAATTCTTTCCTGATTTATGCTCCAAGGAGTTAAGGGATGATGATTTGGAGAATTTGGGCGACCAAATTCCAGAAATTCTATGTCAGCTCGAGATGATCTATCCACCAGCTTTCTTTGATATTATGATGCATCTCCCGATTCATCTAGCTCAAGAAGCATGGTTGGCAGGGCCTGTACAGTACAGATGGATGTATCCGGTTGAGTGATACCTGTGTAAGCTGAAGGGATATGTGCGTAACAAGGCTCACCCTGAATGTTCGATTGCAGAGGGGGACATACTAGAAGAGTGCATGACGTTTTGCAGTCAATTCGTTCAAGGCATGCCTACAAAACTAAGTCAGTCCGAACGCCATGCAGATGGAGCTACAGATAAACCACCAATACGGATTAGCATAATGAGCACAGTAGATTACTCCAAGAAAGGTTTTGTCTGTGAATCACTCTCTTTGGATGATATTAATCAAATGAGGCACTACATAATAACAAACTGCGAGCAAACCGAGCCATGGATTGAGTAAGGATACTTATGTATTTGTTTCATATCATGATATGCATTAATACTTTGGTGATGAAGTAACCATCATTTCTCTTTTAAGGGAACATATTCAGGAGCTCACAAGGAACAATTGTCCTAATCCTAAAAAGAAACACAAGGAAGAGTTTGTTGGCTGGTTCGAGAGACGGGTAAGTTACTTTAACATTTTCACAAATGTTCCTCCTAATAAAAAAAACATTTATGTACATTACACTCATACATATTATATTCGATGAAATAGATCACACAACTCCATAAAGATGGGAAGGTCAGCAATCTGTTGTCTGCACTAGCTAAAGGGCCTGATCACATTGCTCGTGTGTACAACCGTGCAGTAGTGAATGGATATTACTTTCGGAATTCCTATATAGAGGAGGACTTGAGTACCCAAAATAGTGGCGTCGTAGTCAATGTCCAAGAAAGCACTGGCAGTACTGATTATTATGGGGTGATAAAGAAAATCATATTTATTGACTTTCCTCGTGATAAGGAGGTTGTTCTGTTGAAGTGTGACTGGTTCGACGTGCCTTCTGCCAATAGAAATCAGAGTAAGGGGTATAAGAAGGAAAGATATGGAATTATTGACCTTGACACTACTATACACCGATTCAAGGCAGACCCTTACATTCTAGGCATCCAAGCTGAACAGGTTTTCTATGTGAGAGATGCGAAGAACTCTAATTGGGAAAGTGCTATTAAAATGAATCCACACAATTTGTTTGCTCCTTCTGTTTTAGATGGTGCAAACCGTGATGATGCTGTAGAAGGAAATGAAGGTGGTGACGCAGATGTACAGGATGTCGTCGATGCAGGAATTACAGTTCCATAATTCAAACTACCTGACAAGATCACTAGTTGGTGCAGAAACGATGATGAAGGAACCAGCGTCGATGTTTCAGTCATAGAAAGTATAAGACATGTTGAGTTTGACGAAGATCAAGTCGTATATGATGATGATTCGGATGATGATGAGGCTTACGTAAATGATGGCCATGTTGCTCCTTTCGGACAAGATGAAGTCGATGATGACCCAGGATTCTTTGTGTAGGCTGTCTCTGCACTGTTTGGCTTAGATGTTTTGCCATGATCAGGGACACATTTATGTGCTTGAATGATCGTGTAATAATATAATTTTTAGTTTAGATTCTCCAAAGTATGAGTGTTTAGTAATTATGAATTTCGATGCTATATGTACAAGTGAAATTGCGTCTTATATGAGTTCTTGATTGATTATTCAGTACTGTCATTTGTTGCAACATAAGTAAATGGTAAGTGTTTCAGTACTGTCACTTGACTGGCTGCCGTGCCGCGCCGTTAACTCCGATAGTGGGGCCTACTGTCCCGTTCCTGTCTAAATGAATAAATCCCGTCTTGTTCCTGTGTAAATCCAATCCCCTTCACTCTACACTCCACCCACTCGCTCACTCGTCCCCACCGCCGCACTAGACCTCGCAGGCGGAGGGCCATCGTCGTCCGCAGCTGTCGCCGACCGCCCCTGCCACCTCCGAGCCGCCTCCGACCGCCGTTGCCGTCGCCGAGCCGCCTCCGACTGCCTCCATCACTATCCTCCAAGATGCGGATGGGGTAAGACTCCATCCCTAAGCTCAATCCCTTGCCTGCACCTCTATGCTCGATCCGTAGCCTCCATCACAAGGCCTCCATCGACCTTGTCGGCGGAGGTCGGTGTGGATATCGATTAGGTAAGGTTTTCCAATCGTGAGTTAGTGGTTACGGTTTCCGATGGTGAGGATGTTGATTTGGGTTTGGATTAGGTTAGGTTTTAGGATGTGATGCAATGCAATGCACCTTATTGGATGGTGAGTTAGGTGTTGACTTGTAATGAGTTTGCATTTTTTTCTTTCATGTTTTGCTAGGCCGGAAATGGAGCCAGAGGTGCCACTCATCGTGCTTGATCCCTCGGATAGTGAGCCTCTTTCTCCAAAGAGTGAGCCTCTTTCTCCAGAGAGTGACCCTCCTTCTCCGGGCAGTGATCCTTCAGAGAGTGATTCTTCTTCGGAGAGTGACTGTTCTTCCGAAGATTCATTCTTTGACCTAACAATCCGAGGTACTATTTTCCCTTAACGCATTGTACTTGTAATTACATTGCACTTGTGTTAACACATGGTTGTGCTGAAATGCAGGTCTAGGTGTTATGGGAGGTGACATCTTGTATGAATTCTGCGTGTTTGCCAACCAAGTGGTATTGGCTCCTGATGAAGTTGTTGTTCTGAAGAACATCTGTGATGAACAGGAACCAAGGATACCACTGTATGTTTGCAAAATGCAGATAACTAACATTGTTGAGGGCAAAGGCAAAATGGTAAGTGGTTCCACCTCCTCTCTTTTGCTATTTGTTTTCTAAGTTCAGTGGATCATATTATACTTGACTTGCAATTGAACACAGAGTGACTGCAATTTGACATAGAAATTCACAGCTTCTTATCTTTTTTTCTGTTTGCCATTTCTTTGCATAGAATTTGACAGAGCAATTTAACATAGAATTTTGTTTGCCATTTCTTTGCAGTATTTCAACAAAAGACTTCACCAACATGTACCTCAGAAGCCACCTTTCAACAAATCCAAGACCCATAGTTGTCCACTTTCTCAAAAACAGAAGAGTGAGGAAGTGAAGATGAAGATTGCTAAGGGAACAAAGCATGCCATCATGACCTCAAACTGGATGACTGTAGTGGAGGGCGCCCCATTTTTGTATGGTGCTATTGTGATGTTCTGGATTCGGCGCTCCACACTCAATGGTTTTCAAGGTGTTTGTGGACAAGCTTCAGCCAGGTGCATTTGGACTTGGGACTAAGAAGCATATGCGCATGGGTTTCATTTAGAACTAGGAATGAACAGGCCTACTAGATAATAGATTATTATTATTTAATGAATGTGTTGGTTGTAGTCCTGGGTAGCGGATCTAGAACTCTGGTCTTAGAAAAACATGTTGAGAGTGTTTTTGGCCTATGTGTCTCACGGTGGTAGTGTGGCCTGGGCGGGGAGCTGTAAAAGAGATAAAAACTATGTATGCTGGTTGTGGTTTCAATGAAACCGGGCGAGGCCCTTTCTATCTAAAAAAAATTATGTAATGAATTGTTGTCCTAGGAAAATGGCAATATTAATCAAGGGCCACGGCCCAGGAGGCCCGTTAAGCTACGTAATGAACTTTCTCGTTGCAAAAAACTTGTTCATTTTCATAGTAGAAGGTGATTGTTGCAATATGGTCAACCTATGACGAGACGTCCCAAATTGTCGCAGTAAACAATAGTTATTGGCGCAGGGAAAAATTGAGGCGAAAAACGTATGATATGGCCACATGAAGAGATTTGGTTGCAATAGTTAGACAATTTTTTGCAACAATATTTGCAACTAACGCAACAACACACAAATGTTGCAATATATGACTGAATATTACCACGAATACTAATTATGTTGAAATACCTAGCCTCTAAGGCAACAAAATGACTGCCTCGCGCAATGGAGCTTCTTTGTGGCAAAATCGCGATGTATTCCAATCGCGATGTAGTTCGTTGCAATAGGAGGCATCTACCGCAACAAAATGATAATTTATCGTGACCTAAAATAGTCATGGCAATATGACCGGCCGATTACCACAACCGGAGATTTTGTGGTAACATTGGATTATATTGCAACGAAAAATAGACGTAGCGATAGATTTTGTGGCAATAGACCGGATTTCTTGTAGTGAAATAAGCTCAAACATTGGTTAGTGGTGAAACAAAGGGGAATGAGGAATGTACTCGTTCCTCTAAAACCAGTCGCTCTCACAAGTCTAAAAGCCTTGCTTGAAGTGGGGGACCAGCTAGATTCTTTACCGTGAAGTCGTTGACGAAAGCATAAAAAATAATCCCTGCTTCCCTCTGCGAAGGGCCTTTATTTTACTTTTATGTTGATTCAGTCTTCCTCTTCCTTCTTAACCCCCTCAAGAAATCACATGGTATCAACTTGGGTTCTTGTTTTACTTCATGTTATCTTTGTGTCTAACTGTGAAAACATTGTATTAACTTTATCTTGAGCTAAACAAGTTGCAAGTTGAAACTTTATGCTGAAAACTTAAATATTCCTTTGTGTTGGCCAAACTCCTTTGTTGAACTAATATTGCTTTTTGAGATATCAATCATTGTTAAGTGTTATACTTTTAAATCTCCAAGGTAGTATTTTCTAGTTAATTTTTGCTTAGATATTACACCTGGTTAATCATTGTTTGTTTCATTAAATGAACCTTTGTTTTGGATCAGTGCATTCAACTCATATGCTTTACATGATTACATGATCAAGATTGTGTTTGGTAGCATGTCACTTCAAAAATTATTCTGTTATCACTTACCTACTCGAGGACGAGCAGGAGTTAAGCTTGGAGATGCTGATACGTCTCCGACGTATCTATAATTTTTGATGTTTCATGCTGATTATATATCAGTGCCACATGTTTTTATAATCTTTTTATATCATTTTGGCATGATTTATGGAACTAACCTATTAACAAGATGCCCAGTGCTAGTTCCAGTTTTCTACTGTCTTTTTGTTTCGGAAAAGTTGTTCTGGAAAGTTTCTCGGATTGCGCTGATATTTTACAGGAATTATTTCCAATATGAAACAAAGACGGAACCTGAAGGATGCCCGAACGGGATCCCTAGGGGCTCCAAACGCCACCTAGCCGCGGCCCCCTTAGGCCGTGCCTGGACCCCACCTAGGCAGGTGGCCCACCTCCTCGCGTCGCCTCTTTGACTATAAATTCCCCCTCGACGCAAAAACCCTAAGCACCAGATCATATTTCCCAGGAGACATCCGAGGCCGCCGCCATCTCCAACCCTAGTTCGGGAGGGTTCTGTAGCTCTTCTCGGCACCCTGCGGGGAGGGGAATCGACACCGGAGGCATCTACACCACCATGTCGATGTCCTCGGGGGCGACGCCCGTCTTGGCGAGCACGTCGTCGATGGCCGGGAACACCACCAGCTCCGCCTCGCCGCGGGCCTCCTGCAGGCCGCTCTGCGGCGGGATGTAGAAGTTGCTGGGCGGCAGGCAGGACTCGTCGCCGATGCCGCTGCTCTCGAGCATGCGCGTCATGAAGGAGATGCTCTTGCCGTCCAAGAATGGATCTAGGTGGATGTGCTCCACGAACCCGGGGACAGGGACACGGCAGTTGGCAATGCCCTCCGAGCAAGCATAGTCGATCAGGTACACCGTAGGATGGCGGCGGCGCCTTCTCAGGTCGACGCCGATGATGAGAAGGAGACCCACAAGGAGGTGGAGCTTGATGGGCGGGCTGGCCTGGAGTTGGAGGAGACAGCTTGTAGATAGCAAGACCGCCATACTACTCGATCCAGCATTCAAGCCTCAAGCTATGTGTGCGTGCGTGGCCACAAAACAGCTCGGGCGGTGCTCTTATTTATAGTATAGGAACCTTTTGTGCCTCGTTCGACAGTGAATTCATTAATTCTTGGTTAATTTTATAACTTAATTTGTTGATGCGAAAAACAAAGTTTTCTGGTATTTCTGAATATAAGAAACTCTTTATTTCATATTGCAAGTGTAGCATTTTTCTAATACATAGTACACATAAAAGTACTTCATGCAGAAGGATTGCATTTCTAATATTTTCTTCATTTCTGTTTCATATTTTTCAAAACGGGGTTAAAATTATTGACACTACTATTCACAATGACGAGTTTAATCCTTCAAAACTATAGGTAGTTCCTGAATATAATAGCTATGTGTGTACCAATAAAATATGTTTTGTGAAATTTATATATAACCAATCTATAACACAATTGCATTTTAAATTATAGTTGTTTTCGAATCTGCATAAAGTCATTTGAATGGGAGAAATAGCAAGAAAGATTGAAAATTATCCATCTAATATGGTCTACTTTGTGTGAAAAAATTGAGTGTGGTATCCATTTGTATCATATTTGTGTACTTGCATCACAAAAAAACCAACTATTCACACTTAGGAAAGATAAAATGATTATATTCTAGTATAAACAGTTTGAAAACTCTATTTAGAAATATTGTTTTAATGACCAGGACCTTGGTCATTTGCTCTCTAAGCATGAATGTTTGTAAATGATAACACATATTGTGATGGAACTTTAAAGAAAATCATTACAAGTTTCGTCTTTTTTCTTAAAAATAGTACACATAAAGGACTTAAAAGCATCTCCACTGGGGGCCTCTAATGGAGCACCTAAAGTTGTCCACACCAGCACCCCCCAAAGCTCTCGTTCGGCCCAAATCATGTCTGGCACCACCAAGCCACCCCACAAGTTTAGAGGTCCTCTCAGCGGTGCCGGACAACGTACGCACGCGCCCCTGCCTCGGGTTGGCCCACAGGTCAACCACTCTAAGCGTGGTGGAGGCGAGGAGGAGCGATCCACTGGCAGGATTATCTGTGCCTAGTCACACCGGTGCAATATTTTTTATGTGCTACAATGGACACAATAGATCCATCAGGTGAGTGAATGGAGTAGGCTGCCCATTCTCAAGCCATCCACTCACTGTGACTATACACACTCAAGAGATCTATTAAGTAGATTCATTAAGTAGATTCAGTGGCCTGCCAGCCTCAAGAGATCCATTCAAAAGGATTTTATGTGGCTAAGTGTGTCAATGTAAAATGAATTTTTACCAGTTATAAAAATAAATTGCATAGAAAATTCGATAATCCAGCACTTGTCTGGCCTATTGGGGGGAGCCGGTGTGGGAGACACCAAAAAACGTGCCAGAAAAGTGTCTGTCACCCTAAAGAGAACACAAATTGGGGGTGTCAGACAAAATTAGGCACCCCAGGTGGGGATGCTCTAATTCTGAAGTATTTGTTTTTTATAATTGGTATTCATTTTCCTTTTTTTTCTCAATACGGGTTTAAAATATTCTTCATGTCTATTCATAGCAAGGGTGAAAAAATTATAGGATTATTGCATGGCGACTCCACCCCCACCTCCCACCCCGGACCTAACGCCGGCGATCTCTCATCTCCGGCCTCCAAACCCCAAACCCTTCCGATCAACTTCCTCCCCACCCACCAAAACCCTACCTCCCATCTGTCTTCATGGCATCTTCACCCCCTTGGCGTTGGAAGGTGTCTTTCGCGTCTACCAAGGATCTAGATCGTGGCACGTTCAAAGACCAATATGGTTTTTTGGATCTCTGGATTTCTGGTGACAAGGAATGGATGGTTCTCAAGAATGCCAAGAATGCTCCAATCATTGGTAAACATCCGGATCCTTTGGAGGTGGTAAGCCCTAGATCCAACACCTCTTTCCCTGGTTATGTTGTGTCGGTTATTTCATGTCTGCTGTAACCTACGGGATCTCTATCCTTCACGGCGTCTTCTTCTGCTTGTGAGCCTTTGGATGCTTTCTCGGATCCGGATTCTATTGCACATCTTCTGGATTTCACCCCGGGTCATGCGATCAGGGTAAAAGTGCGGCAGCTTTTCTCATCTGCAGTAAACCCTGTCTCTAGATCGCACCGTTTTTTCCTGGTGGTATCTTTTAGCCGCACTTCTTTCAGATTGACCGAGCTCAATGCTAGTCTGGCACTCTCTGCTTGTTTGGGTGTCTCCTATGATGAAATTGGGATTTCAAATCTTACTGGCCGAGTTTTCAAATTCTCAGTCAGTTCAAAAGCTGTGGGCTTATTCATTACCAATTTGAGATCTTATACTTGCAAAATGTTTGAGTGCTTTTTTCATCTATGGGGCTATGGTGGTCCGAATTGGTTGAGGGAGGAAAAGCTCTACTATGCTGAATTGGATGCTGAATGGACTGCGGTCAAAAGAAAGAAGTTTGGTTCTGGTCGCCACGTTACAAGAGATGTCTCAGTAAAACATGCCTTCCGATCCATCAAGAATTCACTCAAGGCACGTTCTTCTGGTGATCGGAGTTCATATGTGCAGCGAATTCTTTGAATTCTAGAGCTAATGGGAAACAGGCTTACCGTCCCAAAGTTCATCTCTCTTCTGTGGCCAAGGATGTGGACAAGGGACCAACCTGAGGTTATACAATTTGGCTCTCTGCCTGCTGTTGTTCTGGCGGGATCTTTGGTCTCAAAAGTTGTTTCGATGGCTTGTTACCAAGAATGTAAATGGGCCGGCCTCCTCTGGTTTTGCACCTAGTGTCTCTGGTAAATCAGGTCATGATCAAGCTTTTGAGGACTTAATTGACAGTATGGCGCTGCAAGTATGGTCGTGCAACAGATGTTTAAGTTTTGAGCACCAAACGAGTTTTTGCAAAGGTAGGATTCGGTGTTGGGCTTGTTTTAAATCTGGACACATTAAAAAAGATTGCCTAGGGGTTGGGTCTTTGCAGTGGGTTGCCAAGCAATCTACTACTCTGTCCCCGGCAAAAGGAAATAAACAACTCGGTTTACCCAAGCGTCGCGGCAAAATCCCCAATCCCCTGCGAAAACCCTACCTCCTCTGCTCCTCCGCCTTTTTCCAATCTAGCACCAATGGCGAACTTTCCGGTTGATCCAACTCGGTTCACGCCAGCAGGCATGGATGTCATGCAGCCCTGGGGAGATGATGAGCGTCCTGCAAGGATTTATGTCACTGCAGCTGCTGCGCCGCAGAGAAGGCATGAGCAATGGGCGATTGCGCAACTTGAACCAAGGCCACCGGCAGAGGAGATTGATGGTTTTCTTGAGCAGATAGCAAATCATATCTTCAACGAGTACAACCTGGAGGGTAATGAGTTTTGTTGAGAGTGCTGTGGTCTTGGTCTCTATCGCCTTGCTAGTTCTGTTGCGAGAGATTTGCTGGTGGCGCAACATGCAGTTCCTTTTGGCAACGGGCGCATTCTTTCTTTCGCTAGGCATGATGCTGGAGATAATTTTTAGATCAACTGTCTATACTAGGCTTGGTTGGATCATGTTGCTTAATTTTCCCATGGATTACTGCACTGAGGACTTTCTGAGAAACATGGTTAGTAAGTTTGGCAAGATGCACTCGTGGCACAGGGATGACCCCTCACCCCACTAGGGACTCTGATTAAGCTCTCTTATGGAGGGGTTCGTGATATCCCT